>OMLF01055011.1:0-22339 GCA_900302615.1 Holocentrus rufus
ACAAAGGAGTTTTTCACTGTGTGGCAAAAACATACACTCATGAAGGGGTAGGTTTCAGCGGATCAGTGTTTTCCAAGTTATATCCAAGTTAACTTTACCACTGTTGCAGCATGAGTACCATTAGCCTTCACTAAAAATATGCTCTTCTATGACAGTAAATGATTTGTGTTAAGTCATCTTTCAAATGTCTAATGTAGTAATCTTTCATATGTCAAGATGGATGCATTGCATTTTGCCCATCAGGCCAGCAGGTCTGTAGAGGATGCTCTGTCTCTGTGCTTCCAAAATGTCTACTACCTAGAGGCCCCATCCACATATGCTAGGATTTTGTTTTTAGATTTTACTTCAGCAGTCAACACCATTATCCCACTTAAACTTTTTGTTAAAGTTTTAGGTTTGGGTGTTGACCAGTCTATGTGTTGTTGGATTTTCTATTTTTTTGTCAGACAGGATGGAGCTAGCAAGGATAGGCAATACATTCTCTAGGCCTATGACCCGCTACACTGCAGCCCCACAGGACTGTGTTCTCTTTACAATGTTGTACTCACTCTATACAAATGATTGTGTCCCATTGTGATTCTGTACAAATTGTTAAATTTGTAGATGACATGACAGTAATATGATTAAGAACAGAGAGGAGTGAGGTGGGGGTTCTAGTGGAGTGGTGTCAGAACAAAAACCTGGTTCTTAATATCACAAAAACAAAATAAATTATTGTAGACTTCTGGAGGGGTAAGGGGGCTCTCCCTCCATTTGTTATAAAAGGAATAATGTTTTGGGCAAAAAACCCTTTTTCTAATTTACCCAGACTGAGACAAGATGTTTGATACCATTCTCACCTAATGCCTCTTGTTTTTTTTGTTTTGTTTTAAATTCCCAGACATGTATTTCAAATACACATGATACATTGTGTAAATAAGACAGCTTTGGAGTTGCTGTAAGGTTTATTTTTTCACTTTGATGGAGCTGTAGACTTCAGGTATTGATGCTAAGCTAACATAAAATGCTACCTGTAGGAACTGAACCAGTGGATGTCCAGAGGTGAAAATGGTATTCACCATCTCGTCTCAGTCTGGGGTTAGTCAAAAACCCTATTTTGCCCAAAATGTTGGAGTATTTCTTTAACAACCAGACAATGGAGAGGGTGGATAGTTTAAAATCTTTGGGTGCCACCATTTGTTACAGAGCCATAGTGGAGAGTGTTCTCACCTTCTCTATCACTGTATGGTAAGGCAGTACCACGGCTCACGAGAGGAAACAGTTGGAAAGAGTGGTATGTATGGTGTCTAAGATCATTGGCTATGATCTTCCCTCTGTTTCCTCTATGTATGCAACCCACATCAAATGCTCAGAGCATAGAATGAGGTTGATGACCCCTCTCACCCCACTAATTCTTTCACTCCCCTTTGCAAGAAGATTCCAAAGCTTGATCTGTAGAACCACCCTTCTCAGGAACAGCACAAATCCTGAGATGGTTTTGCTTTTAAACTCAGATGCACTAGCACTTTCCAGGTCTATTTCAGCATTAGACCATAAGCACTTAATTACTTAACAGTTACGCTTTACCTGTTTATAAATGAGTGTGTGGTGTGTTCCTACCCGGGTGTTTTTTTAACTACAGCTTTTATGTTTAGTTTGTCTTTTGAGAACTACACTGAGAAAAAGTCCTATCAACTGTGCTGACAAGGCAAAAAAGTATTGAATTTTGAATCTTGAATATATCCCATCATTGTATATGTTATTGCAGGTACGTGGATTCTTCAAGGGCATGGCTTTTCCTGTCCTCACAACAGGCATCATCAACTCTGTTGTCTTTGGTTCCTACAGCAATGCTTTGGATTATCTCACTCAGTCTCAGCGAAATGACCGCAGCCAAGGCAAATCTGCCTCTGCTGTGCAAGTATTCACCGCTGGCTGCTTCTCAGGCCTCACACAGGTAAAAAACATCTGTCATTTAGTGAGTGATTTCATCTAAAGCACCTTACAGTACCATGGGTGCAGACATTTTTAGCATGGGTGACCCCAATGGGAATCAACCCCTACCACTGATTGTGCAATATAGTCAACGATTATAATAAATATAGCTGCAAGCAGCAGTAGTGGTCCAAGCACACCATGAGAAAGGAAAAAATCATTACATTTTGCAACAAAGAGCAGTTGGATCCCAAGTATAGGTCAGAAAGCAAGGCTGGAAAGAATGCCAATTATTAGTTCACTGCAGGTCTTACTTTTTCCATCAGAAACATGCATAGTAGTAGACTAATGGTTACAAATAGCTTATTCATGACAATTACATGGTAACTATTTAAAACCAACAACTTTAATTCAAATGGATAATATAGCCACAATCCATGATTGTAGGAAATGAAAACAGAAATAAAAGAAGATGAAATGAAGCTGGCTTTTGTGACTTTTGGTTTAGCACATTCAAAGATTTGAGTTTGACATCTTAAAAATATATCAAGTAGCCAAAGTTGAATCACAAAATCTGATTCACTGTCTCATACAGTTTGAAGAAATAAGTTTCCCATGACAGTTTATTTAATTTCAGTCAGGTTATTGGAAGGGCACCCTGAATGCGATTAGCTTATTCATGAAGTTCAGTGGCCTTGAACCACTGACCTTGTTGTTGTTGGGCAGACATTCTAACCTCTAGGGTAGCGGACAGGCATTGATTAGTCAGATTAAAACAAGTGCAGGCCCACCACTGTTGGTGCCCCGCTGGCTTGGTGCATGTCAGGAAAATAGAAGCTGTGGGAGAATGGAGTTTGTACATTTTAGCCCAAGGGTAGCATGAGAGGAAAAGCCATGAGGTCACCAAAGTTGATAGGGTTCTTCCCCTAAGGAGCATGAATGTTTTTCATGGCAAGTTGTGTCTCTTCCTGTGGCTGATGCATCCAATATGGATGTAGCAATGTCATGGCAATCTGCCCAATAGATTTTAAGATTTTGGCCCAAGGGTGGCACTAGAGGAAAATTGATAGGGTTTATTCGCTGGCAAGCATGAGTACACTTAACAAATTACTTGGCAATCCATCCATAACATTTAGAGAGATGTTTTGAACAAATTAAATGATTGGCCTGAAGGTTGGACTTGAGGAAAGGTCATATGGTCACCACAATTGAGAGCAATCTTTCTTTGGGGAGTATGAATGCAAATATGGCAGTCCACTAATGTCATTTTATAAAATCTTTTCTGTAAATTGATATTGAGGGTGGCGCTAAAAGAAAGTCCATCCTCTGGGAAACAGGAATGTGTTTTACCAAACTTCATGGCAATCCTATCAACAGACTTCGAGATATGTTGCCTTGGAGTTAAGTGCCCTTTTGATCTTTGCTGGACTATGGCTGACCAGCAGACGACCCAGCTAATAAACAATCTCACATGCTACTATATTGATGCATGACATAACCACTGATGTAACGCTAGCTCCTTCAGACAGGCTCTGTTAGTAAAAACAGATAAATCTCACAGGTAAATGCTTGATGCAGTTCAAGAATTTGATGAACAGATTCAAAACTGATGTTCTGTAACAAATCTACAGTTCTTGACAATTTTGAATGAATTAAGAATTGGAACCAGTTCTTGATATTCAGCCCTATTGGTAAATAGTGTGGAGAACTCAATACTGGCTGACTGGCTGACTGACTGACTGACCGACCGACTGATTGATTGATTGATTGATTGATTGATTGATTGACTGATTGACTGACTGAGTTTATTAATTCACAAGAGGAGAAACTAGGTTTTTCACCAGTGCAGGGTACAAATAAAGTGCCATACAAACAATAAAACAAACAGAGAATAGACCTCAAAACAATAAAAGGGCAATATGATCATATCACTTGGATTAAGGAAGACAAAATAAACCCTTGAGGTGTAGTAAACTTTGGGATATCCAACACTTGAAGTTAACATCTTAAAGGCAATCTTTCTCTAGAGCCAGGCTGGAGGGATTGCTGTCTTTTATGGGAACATAAAATTACATTAAATTACATTTGTCTGTGGGAATTTTTAATAAGATCAGAAAAATAAGCAGATTTTACTGGTCTTTGTTATTTTGTTACAAGGTTTTTACAAAGTTAAGAGTGCTGGCCTGTCTCACAAGACTGTGTGAAAAGTCTCAAAAGAGATGACAGTAACATTATTTTATATGTAGCACTTGTTTTCTCAACACACACTATTTGTTAGGATGTAAGTAGTTTAAGGGTGTTTTCATATTAGGTACAGCGTTCTCAGATCCAGGCCCGGGTCCAAGTACACTTGACCCCAAAGTCCTGTTTGTTTGTATGGGGGGGACAATCATACTCAGGCATGGTACAAATCAATCGTGTCTAATGTGAAAACACCCGAAGGCACCAGGATTTTTTAGTTTCCGAATGAAGGCAAGGGTTTAAATTCTACAAGGCAAGCTGTTTTAAAAAATGCTTGTCACGACGAGAATATGAACCCAATTCCTGATTAGAGTTGGAATCAACTCTGAAATCAGCTGTATTTGTAGTATTCACAGCAGGCTTTTCTTTCAGGTGCTTGTCAACGCACCCATTGACTTGGTGAAGGTGCGCCTGCAGGGTCAGACCAACACGAGCCGATACCGCGGACCCTTTCACTGCGTTGCCAGCATCTTCAGGGAGGAGGGACCCAGGGGTCTGTTTAGAGGGGGACTGGCTCTTGCTCTGAGAGACGTACCTTGCTATGGACTCTACTTTTTGCCTTATGAACTCATGTGTAAGGCTCTGACTGAGACTGGCAAACAACCAGGTCTGTGTAAGAGAGCATGTCTTTTCACTTCATGAGTTAATCAAGCATACTACAAGTGTCTAGGGGACAGTACCAGTTCAATAACATGCAGCAAATCACCTAGAATCAAACTCAGGCTGCTGTGACTATAGACCTCAAAAGTCTTACAACAAACCTTTACCAAAATCTGGAATTCTGGATCCAATGCATTTCCTCTGTGGGGAAAATCCATGGGGTGTTCATATAATCATTCCTTTCAGAGTCTTTGATTTAAGCTGCTATTTAAAACCTTTTATCCCCACATTTCCCTCAAATTCAGTTCAAATTCAGATGGGTAACTTCAGAGACCAGTATGGGGATGATAGGTGGGTCTTACTACCTCCCACCTTTTTCTACAGTAGTCAAGTATTTCTTCCATGCTTTTTGCTCTGTTATGAGGAGAAAGCGTGGGAACGAGGTTAATTTTAACCCATCTGGCTTTCCATAGGTTTCAGCCCTGTTCAAAGTAACTTACTCTGGAACAGCAATATCAAAATTAACTTTTTGAAGTTAGCAAGGCAATGTACTAACATGCACAATATAAAAAATTCACATAAAAATAGTAATCTTTTATCATCTTTTGTAATTTTTTTTATAACATTTTTTTTAATAACTCTGTCCCAGCTGCTCACAGTTGCTTTATTACAAGTCAGAACATGAAATATTCTGATTTGAATTTGAAGTTACTTAAGTTTTACATCAAAGTCCCATGTCAACTCCCGTTTCAACTCTTGCTTATACGATCAAAACCCTATTATGGAAAGGCACAATCAGACTATACTGGCCAGAAAAAATGGCCTGAGTTTTGTACAATATACTGAAAACATGCTGGATAAATTCAGTGTCAATCATTTTTCTGCCCAAATAAATGGATCTCACATGCCTTTTGGTCCAAAGTATAAACAGATAGGGGTGTAAAATATTTACATTTAACTGCATTCAAATCTTGGTTATTTTCTTTTTCAAAGGTCTCATGTTTAGTGCATTTCATTGCTTGTTGAGGTGGATTCAACAAGAAGTTGCGAAATTTTAAGTAAACTTTCCAGGGAACTAACTAATAAATTAAGTTATTTATGAACTTCCCTCTAAGAAATTACCACTGTAGGAAATTGGATGGACACCTGAAAAATAAAGTGATCCAAAGATCTAATGTGGGTGAGGTATTGATAATTGCCACTTTCTGTGGACAAAGTGTGTCCATACCCAACACCAGAATTTCTTCTGGTCAAGTAGGGTGAATCTACAGGATCTTGAATAGTGGGGATGGGATGGTCTTCTCTGTTGCAGCCCCACTTTGTGATTTAACTTGACGACAGCTGGATTTTCATGCAAAAATATCCTGTGTGATATGCAGTTATCTCTAGTGAATATTTTGTCTTCACAGGCACGTTTGCAATATTGATGGCAGGTGGGGTGGCAGGTGTGGTGACCTGGGGCTTTGCCACACCCATGGATGTGGTGAAAGCTCGGCTTCAGATGTCAGGGGCTGGGGGCCGGAAGTATGAGGGCGTCCTGCACTGCATGAGAGTGAGTGCTAGAGAGGAAGGCATCAGGGTCTTCTTTAAAGGCCTTCTCCTGAACAGCGTCAGGGCCTTTCCTGTCAACGCCGTCACCTTCCTCAGCTATGAGAGCCTGATGAGGACTCTCTGTCCACCACCAGCAGGATGAATTCAAGTTTCAAAGTTTACAGATGTACAGAACTCCTTACCTAAGAAAATGAGGTAAAGACCACACAAAGCTATGGAGATTTGCACTGATATATGATAATGAAATAAATAATTTCATTACTAATGTATCCAATATGATCAACAGGTATCCAGTGAGTTTCAGAGACAGCAAACCCAAACACACATCCAGGTCAAAGATGACAAACTGCAGCTCTCACTGAATAAACCAGCAGCATGTAATGTTATGTGGAGGGGAAGGTTCATGTAAAGAGATTTGGCACAAACTAGAGAACGTGGCATCTTGTGGTGGAAGATATTAAGCTACACCTGTGTTCTGTGAAATAAATTTTGAAATTAGCCAATATTTGAATCAAGGCCTCACGACTTATTCCATAAAGAACACAAGTATTTGTTTAATTAGAAGCTGGGCAGCTCTGCTGCCAGTCCCTCTTGTATTTGTATTGTATTTGTATTGCATACTCTCTTCATTACTTCCCATGTGTGAAAATGCACCACACATAGCTTTTGTTACCATGCTTGGGTGACACACTCAAACAAATGTTGCAACATAAGAATGTCTTTTGCTTTACAGTTTGATTCATGGTTCTCTAGTGGGTGATTCAATCTTTTTCTTTTTTTTTTTTGTAACAACAATTCATTTTGTACAATTCAATTTGGAGTTTGTAGCAAACTTTTGAGTCAGCAATTTGATTCAGTACTCTGCCAAAATGCAATATCCTATGATAAACAATCATCAACATTTATTTTATTTAAAAAAAAACTTAAAAAACCTGGACAAAAAGTTTCAATTCGCAGTATTCTGTTAGATCACCATAAAATTAGGTCTTTTTTAGAAGAATTTTGAATGAATCAATTCAAATCACTTCATATGTAGATTCAGTCTAAAGTCAAAGTGATTCATTCTATTTATCTATTTTAGCAGACTGATTCAGTTGAATCAGCATGATTTATAATTGAAGCATCGGTACAATGTATGAATTGTTAAACCTCTGTTACACCTTCTAAATTTGAGCTAAAAACTCATATTCAGCTCAAAATGAAAGATTGCACTTATATTCTGTAAAAGCAACAGAAAAAATGAAAATATGCATGCATATTGAGGAGAAAATGTTTTATTTCACCAAAACATTGCTATACAGTATCTGTTGAACATCATGAATTTTTTTACAGCAACCATTCAGCAAGATTAAATTTCTGTATGGTGTCCACATAATATTTTTATAGCTTTGATTTGCATATTCTCCAAAATACAAAGCTCAAAGTTGCTCAAAGCTAAGTCAAATTTACATTTCCTACTTCATTCACAATGAGAATGCACAGAATAACCTTTTTCACGCACTTACTGAGGCACCATACCCTTCATTCTTTATTTAGGAGATTAATCTGAAATGAAGAGGTATGTACACAGAACATCAATGTTAAATCATAGCCCATAGATTTTCTAAGTGATTAACTGTTGAAGCAAATAAGAAGACTTTTCAAATTTTCAAATTATGAGATGGAATAGCCATCTGCTCATGTGCGACACCTTTGTGGTGAAATTCACAATAGATGCCATAAAAATGGTCAGTCAAACAAAATTTTTGGCAATATTAATACATGTACATGTACATGTTCAGATGTTATAGTTCCTACCGTCTAACTTCTTCTCATAAAAAAAAAAAAATCCAAGACGTGTATTTCATTACCATGTAATACACATGATACACTGTGTAAATACATCAGCTTCAGAGTTGCTGTAAAGTTTATTTTTCACTTTGATGGAGCTAGGCTAATGACTCCTATAGACTTTAAATCTTTATGCAAAGCTAATACGAAAAGCTGCCGGAACTGAACCAGGGGATGTACAGAGTTGTATTCCTTTTGAAAAAATAGTGATACCATCACAAAAAACTAATCTTACAGCTTCAAGGCTTTACAGATATTCACCATCACATACATTCACATGCAGATGGCGGAGGAAAAAACTAACTGAAAATACTTCCTTTCAAAACCATGAAAGAACCCCTGAGTTTCCTCTGAATAAAATCAAGGAAAAATAGGAAAACTGACTAAAAATAATTTCCAAATAATGTATGGGATGACAAAATGTGTAATGATCCACAGGACTGGTGAGTGCATAGTCAAACAGATACTGGTCCTTTACCAAGCCCCTCAACAAAGGCAAGTTCACTTTTGGGCCTAGAAGTACAACAAAGTAGGCAGTGATGCCAAACCGAGGAGAAAGCAGTGTTTGCAACACGCTCATGGAGAAGTTAGAGAGAAGACAACTGTTGAGTGGATCCTCTTCAGCTGCTTGGACGCATGCACCTGGGAGGACCTACAGTCCAGTAGCCATTGGTGGACCAAGAGTTGACCCTTTTGATGATGATGATGGGTGGAAGTCTTGGTCCTGAAGTAGAGGTTTGTGGTCCTGCTCAGCAGCCATGGCCTGTAAGGTTTCCTGCTGAATCTGCCTGGCCTTGATGTACGAGAAGACGCCAATGAACACGAGGATGGTGCCAGTGGCACTGAGAAACGTGATGTGGTTACTGAACACGATGACGCTCAGCCAGACCGACAGGGCGTGCTTGACTGCATTGGCAACACTGGGGACAAGTTGGGGATTGTTAATATTGGTATTATTTTTCAACTGTGTACTGTGTGGAGTACAGTAATGAAGTAATTTGTTCAAGGTTGCTTTCTACTGATGTAATAGGTTAATTGGCAGACTGAGTGTATGTGTGTGTGAGAGAGAGAGTTCACCAAAATAATATTTCTACATCTTTTATGTTTTCTATTGCACTATTACATACTCAAAGGGTAAATAGCAACACCATATGATGGTCAAAAGTAGTCCCTATAGCTTTTATGTAGCTTCCTGTTAAAATCTCTCTGGTCACTTATAAAGTTAAGTTATCAGACAAACTGGACAGTGCCGAAAGAAACAGGTTACTTGATGAACGTGCATGGATTCTGTTACAAATGGCGACAAATGCAGAAATAAGGGGATCTGCCAACACTGTGAAGTGCTGAAACATGAAAACAAGCATCAGTGCCTGAGAGCAGAGGCTCAGGAGCTGTCTGTTTTACTGTGGTGCTGAAATAACCACAGGCTTTAACAAGAGGCATTTATTTGGTGCAATAACCTCACAAGTGCACTCCTATTTGATATAAAGGCAAGAGATGGTTGTAAAATGAAGCCTATAGGCCAAATACCAAAGAAAATAAGAAATTAACATTTAATTGAATAGTTTTTAAAGTCTATTTATAGTTCTGATAGTTTATTTCGTATAAGCATATCATTTTGTTATAGATTGCCACAGACTATTATACAAAAAATTGAATAACGTTTTTAAAAAGAACCTGACGGAGCTGGGTTTGCCTTTTTAAAGGCATAAATAGCAGATGGAACCATTTTTAATTTAACATTTTTGATCATAGGTGTCTTTCCGAAGTGGCAATCTAAGATTGATAGTCTCGTCTCTGATGTTTTAACTGTTTTGAAGGGTGTTCCTCAGGGCTCAGTGCTGTCTTATTTATCATTTATGTCATTTGGATGATCAAGTGTCTGATGCAATTCTCTATCTTTATACTGATAATAGTTATTTATTGTTGTGCAGATACTTTGACCTCTGCTTTTAACAAACTACAATTTACGTTTAATATTGTACAGTTACATTTGTGTCAGCTGACATTAGAATTAAATGCTGATAAAACATTAAATGCTGATAAAACAAAGGTTATATTGTTCACCTTAACCAAAAACAGGGTGTGACTGTCCACAATAAAGTCATTGAACTAGTGTCTTCTTACAAGTATTTAGGTTTCTTGCTTCATGGAAGTCTCTCTTTGAAACCACCTGTTCAGCAGCTGATGCTGGTTTTTATATTTTTACTTTCAGAACCAGACTTCTTTCTCTTTCAAGACTAGTTGTGACTTAGCTGCAGCAACATTTTCACCTGTCCTTGATTATGTCGATGCATGCTTCAGCACAATGCTTACAGTCTTTAGACATAGTTTATGACAAGGCATTGAGGTTTATTTTAAAGTGTAAAGCTGTGACCACTGCACTGATCACTGCTCCCTTTGTCCTGTATTGTGTATTTATAAGACTCTTTTAGGTCTGCTCCCTTCTGATCTGATCTCTTGCATCACTTGAAAAAGTAACCCCAACTACAGGCAACATTCGCAAAGCTTACTTTTATTTATTTATTTTATTTTTTACTTTTATCTTTCTTATGGTCTGTTGATAGCCTCTGTGCTTGATCTGTGCTGCTGTCTCTTGGCCAGGTCACACTTGAAAAGAGATTTTGAATCTCAGTATTTTTACCTGGTTAAATAAAGATTAATAATAAAAAATAATAATGAATCACTCTCAAGGGCCTGATCTCCGCCCAACACATCGTTGGAGAATCTGTTATCTGTAAGGGCCTCTCTATCCCACGGGCCCCAGTGCAACCACACTGTCTGCACTGTCTAATTTATGCCATTGCAACCAGGGAACTGTTAATGAGTTATCTTGCCTGATTAACATATTGTTCATGATGCTTGTATGTCTAAATCCCTTAGCTTTTGATAACCAAATACTGTCTCAATCTACCTGAAGGTCACCGGGGAGATTCGTCCCATGAGAGCGTAAGCAGTGACACTCTGCAAATGGAACAGAGTACCATCGAAAAGTAGCAACAAGATGATGTCTTGACTGAAGATGAAGCTTCGCCCACTCTTTCCAATCACAGGAATGTCCTGGGAACACAAAGGAACATGGGAACTTGATAAAAATCTTCTAAGTTGGAACATGGACCTTTGTCTTTCAATTAGCCTAATTATTTCTTCTCTTATAAAGCTGTCATTATTATTGTATTGTGTAATATAACTAAAATGGAAATAACTCAACTGCAATACATTGGTAGCTGAATTGCCTTGTGATAAAGACAGCATTTTCATATTTGCCGATTATGGTTTGGATAAATGATCATTTTGGTTGACAGTAGCGCCAGGACTATATAATTTGCAGGTCTGTAATATAATCACATTTATCCAACTGTCACAGAGATTGACTTTACACTTTGACCTACCAAGAGGAACACCCAGGCAGGTATAAGCATGATGACTGCTGCTGCACTGGTGTAAAACTGAAGCTCTGGAGGGCTAAAAAACAAACAGAAGTGAAGTGTAATAATGTGTAAGTCATGTTACTGTTATAAAAACACAAGCTGTAGTCGTGGGGAAAATGACAACGAGTACAACTTGCATAAAACCTGGAAAAACACATTTTAGCAGAAATCTTTTACCTGAATTTGTACGTGTCTCCACTCAGTAGTTTTTTGGAGAATACATTCTGTAAACTGAGGACAAAGACAAAGGGTACCATTAGGTAAAGTATGGCACTGCTGTAGCCTTGGTGAAATTGCTGCATTGTGTGCTATTGTACCAGCTCATGATGTTGGTGGAAAGGGCAGCGGAGAAGCCAAGTGTGTTAAAACTAATCTCAGTTGCTGTGCAGAGGGCCAGGCCGGCCATGACAGGGAACAGGGAGAGGTTCACCCAAAGTCCTACAGGAGAGGAAAAACACACACACTTGACCTGAATTCCAAAGGTCTTATCACCACCATTATCTCATATGCTCAAATGCCACTCCAACAACAGGAAATATCTCACGTTTACATCAACTGGAAGCTTGACATGGGCTGAGTTCTGCTGAGGGTAAACTTTACGTCGCCATGCATATTTGTGAGACGAATTAATGTGAATATATGAGAATGTGTGTTTGTTAAATGTACAGCTGGAGTCTTCGCTGACAATAAGATATGATGTCCAGCTGCTGTCCAGTGAAAACTATGTATCTCCAAAATGTCTTTTTTTAAGGTTGGTGACTGTGCATTTTTAAGTTTATCTAATTCGTTTTTTAAAGGTGTTATAAACCCAAAGGTTGTAGAATTGTTGTAATGGAAGAGCAGGTAAATGGACAGCTGGTTCTACTGGTTCTCACTGGACAGTGACAATATGCAACCAATGCTGTCCATAGAGTGTAGCATCAATAAAGACAAGAAGAAGTCCTAGTGTCCACATCCCTCTCAAGAGGCACATACTGTAAATACACATCCTTTACCTGTGTGTTCCCGCAGGATCAGCCTGGACATGATGACAGTAAATATGGGTGCTGAGCTCTTCACTGTCGCAGCAAAGGACACTGCCATGTTCTTCAGGCTAACCAAGCCCAGGACCACTGTGGTGACTCTATATGACCAGGGGAAATGGGTGGTAGACCACTATATCATGCCAACACTGGCCTTTTACCCCTTATACCCCCCTGTGATGCTGATGTAGTGACACCATGTATTTTCACCTGACACCTGTCACATTCACTGCCTCACTTGTTGCCTGTACTGCTGCGCTGCTGGCTGCTGGCCGTGGTGCTGAAGCTTCTCAATCCCCCAGTCGCAGCAGAGGGTCATTCCCACATGAGAATTTGACCATTTGCTGATTTAGAGAGTGCCAGGGGGTTATTAAACTGTCTGTGCTGAGGTTGCTGGATCTTGGAAGTGCTTTCCCTGCATTATGTCCTTCTGTCTAAGTCTACAGCCGTCAGTCAAGTAGTTGTTCAGTTGTTTAGTCCTCAGTTGACCTCTGTCTGACAATAGTCTTCAATTTAGATCCCTCTCCTGCTGGCAATAATATTTGTTGAAACTTCTTAAGTCTCTGCATGCCTTTTGTCCTCGTCACACATACTTTACAATCCAACTGATTCCCTCTTCTCACCTCTTCTCTTGGGTACACAACCTTCATTGTTACAGCAAGATCCAGCCAAACAATGGACCCAGCAGAGCTTGACCAGTTCACTTGGCAATTCAACACCAGGGATCGGCAGAAGACGAAAATCGAGCCATGCTGGACTCGATGGAGGAAAACATAAAATCTATTGACCATACTCTCAACGACTTAACTCCAGCAGTGCAACAGCTTGTGGCCAACTGTGAGAATTTGCAGCAGTGAATCAGCAAATGGTCAGATTCTCACGCAGGAAGGCCTTCTCCTCAGCTGTAACCTGGGGGTTGAAGAGGCTGTGGTTCAGCACCACGGACAGCGTCCGACCGCGCAGCAGGAGAGACAGCTGGTGAGGCAGAGCAATGTCAGCTGAAGTAAACACATTTCGAGATTTGCAAGTAATTGTGTGTGAGTTCTACTGTATTCCAATGAAATATTCACATATTTTTTGAAAAAAATGTATCATTACTTGGGTTGGGCATTAATGGAACCTGAATCAGAAGACCGGATCCAATGCTGCAAGAACCGACCATATCAAAACTCAATTCACTTAACAATTCCTGTGATCAATTCCCAGGTTTGGTGTCTGCACCTGATGTAACATGATTGTGATGATTGTGCTCTGACATCAGGGCACAATTATTAAAACTCGGGCAGAAAACAAGGATCTTTTAACAGAGGCCAAGCATTCAGCTGCAGAGGAATACAAGTAATTGGTTTAATGTTTCTTCTAATGATACTGTGAATTTCATCATTTCTGACAATAAATGAGCAGCATGGTTTCTATAACCAGGAATAAGAGAAGCCTGGGTAACAGCTACATTTCTGCTGGAGAAACACAATATATATAAAACAATATGGATATTATATTAACATCATTATATAATATTAGATACCATCTGGGATTTTGGTTATCGTAATATCGTGATACGACATAATTATTGTCTTTTTGGATTTTAAAAGCTGAATTAGAGTAAAAGGATGCAATTTTCTCCAATGACTGTTTATCAGAAATCTCATTGTGGAAATATTTTGTGAGAGCATCAGTAGTCATCCCGACAATATCAACATCGAGGTGTTCGGTCAATAATGTTGTGATATTTCATTATGTCCATATTGCCCTGTCCTATGTGAGTATGATAAAGGGAATCATCCTGATGCGAAGGAATCAACACTGATAAAATATTTCAATTGCACAACCCAATCATCTCAATGAACGGGACAGTTGCAGGCAACTTCAACTGTAAACAAGAGACACACAGGACTATTTGTTTTTGCTGGGTCAGAATGACTTGTTTTGTTAAGAACTTGATGCGACTGTGATGTAAGCACTTTGTGGACCAATTATTGACAGGCATGTTTATTGTACAACTGATCAGTGGTACACTGGCTGTCGATGGGAAGCCTTCAAAATGAGCAGGCTCGAGTGAGGCATTTTGATCATATTTTGCACAAGTGAGTGTGATTTTCTTTCTTTTACTATATACTACAGAAAAGCCTCAGTTTGCCTCAGTGAGTGAATGAGTGCTGACATTTCCAGATTTTGTGTTGAATAAGGAAGTTAAACTGAGAGCCAGATCCACTGGTTTTTCTGGTAACAAAGGAGGTCAACACCAGATACTTTGAGGATCTGTTGTCACCATACATCTATATCTATACATGAATTGTAAATTCACATCTCTTATGTGTATATATGGCACATGAGAGAATATTATTGATATCTTTTATACTTTACTTATTTCATACTGTATATTGTCATTTTCACTATGTTTTTATGACATGGATCCACTAATGAATTTAAGACATTTTAAGAACTCATGGATAGTGTCTGAGTCCAATTTTACAGAGAAGTGTGTGACGTTTTTTGTCATTCATTATGAAGACAACTCACCTCATGAGTCCAACAAAGAGCATAATCATGATGAAGTTTGGGGGATACTCTGCCCTGGACTTGTGTTGGTACAGGCAGCAGGGCACAAACATCTTTATGCAGCCTATGATGGTGGTGGAGAGCATTTGGACAGCACCTGGGGAATCAGTCCACAAAATCAGTCATACTTGTTATAGAAAAACTACAGCCATGAGCCCCAGTAGCATGACAGTTGTAAGTCAGACCTGTGGAATGCATTCCCAAAGCCCAGAATGAAACAAGAAGTCCCTACTGGCTGTTCAAAAGTTTTGATTAAAACATAGACGTGATTGATTCTGTAGTTTTACTGGATTTTTTCCCCATTAACATTAGGTGAGGCAGTCGCTATTTAAACATCTGGGGGAAACCTGGGTGTAGAATGTGTGCGGCACAGAGACAGCAAGCATTTTTTTTTTCACAAAATGTTCCTCCTGTTACATATTCTAGGGCTGAGTGATATGGACAATCAAATATCACCATATGTTTGCCAAAACACCTCCAAATTGATGTTGTGACAGTACTGTAGGAATGCCTATTGGTGGTGTAGTAGGGGAGGGGAACGAAGGAGCAGTGCTCCTTCAGTTCTATAGAGCACTGAAGCTTTCATAAGATATTTACTAGGAATGGGACGGTTCACAAAATCCACGGTTCGGTTCTTATCACGGTTTTGTGGTCACCATTTTCGGTTTGGTTCGGTATACATTGTTGTTGTTTTTAACACCCCAGAATACCATATCCCGATAATCCACCAGTTTTAGTTATCTTTAACAAATAGTTATTAAATAAAAATAGTTATTCACTGTCACAAAATTACAGTGGAACCATTCTGAAGTGACTAAAATATAACACCTAAACTACATTTATCAGTTGTGCTTCTTAACTCTTTCCTTCTTGAGCTGTCTGTTGACACACTGGAGTGATGTCTCCGCAAGTGCCCTGACATGTTGGATGTTGCTACTAGTATATCAGTGTTTCCCATTAATTACCTAGACTATGGCGGCACGCCACAGTCTAATTTGTCCTGCCGCAGTTTCATAATGAAACGAAATAGTTTTTACACTTCTCATAACGTAAAAGATGTCTAACATTGTGTTGTGGGCCGTTGCTTCAGCAAATCATCTCTCACTCCCAGTCCCGCGTATCATACTTTCAACTACAGGTTGAATGGAAACTAATTGCAACTAAACATGCTTCAAACTGAGGAGTAAAAAAACTAAAAAAGAAAAGACATATGAACTGAACGACACACGCTCTGAACCGAGTCAGGTGACCCGAACGGTTCGGATTTTTTTCATAAACCGTTCTATCCCTAATAGATTTCTTAAATGGAATCATTAGTAATGTGGGCATGATGACCAAGCAGGTAGAGGCAAATTATAGAACTACAAGAGTCATCAAAATTGCATCCTTTTATTTTAATCAACCTTTTAAACCAGGAACAGACAACATTTACATTGTATTATAAAACTACAATAAATCCCACACAACATCTAGTCTCAACTAACAATGTCAGTATATCATTAGTATAATTATTAGTAGTGATGGTAGTAGAAGCATGTCATTCCTCCTTACCCAGCATGCTGGGCTCCCCCTCCAGCAGTGACAGGATGTACTTGTTGAGGAACAGGGTGCAGAAGCTGAAGAAGTACCACAGACTCAGGTAAACAAGGGAGCGTGTGTTCCACACCCCTGACTCGGCCTCGATCACCGTGGTCTCGGTGACTGTGATCTTCAGCACATGTTCCCCTGGCAGGCTCTCACTGCGAGCCAGCACTACCCGCTCCTGACGGTTGCGGAACGGTGAAAGGAGGCACCACAAAGAGTGTCTTCCCGGCTGTCCACTAGCTGCCTTCATGCCTGCTGCCTGAGGGCCCTCAGGGGCCCAACGGCAGCAAACTAAGAAGCAGATGAGGGGTGGAGGGGAGTTTGACGGTCAGTCCATATCCCACTTGGTCAGTTGGCCGATCTGTCAATCAACCGATCGGTCAGTCTCTCAGTCCAGCAGAGCCTGCTGGGAGCTTCTGAAGCTATGGTGTCCCTTGTCCCTGCTGCAGCAGTTGGAGAGCACAAAGGTTCAAGTTATCTTCAAGTTACTGTGTTCAATATATTGACATTTCTATTTCAATGTGGTACCATGAGTTTAACGCCTGCACTGGAGAGCCAACACAATTCACAGCCAGCCCAGTGCTACTCCAGGCTATCTTCTGTGTTTACAAAGCCTGGCTTGTTCTGCAGCTCCACCCATCCACAACATCCCACCCATTGTTTAGAAAAAACTAAACACTGTACAATGTCGTTTAGTAAATAAGTAAGTGAGATTTATTTATAAAGCACTTTTTGAAATAAAGTGCTTCACCCCAATTAAAAATCACTATGAAAGGAAGAAATACAGAAAAGAAACAAAGAACAAATAAAGCATGCATACAATTGAAAACAATGGGCACAACCAGCATCGAGAACAAGTAAGAACAGTAAGTAAACAGTAAAAAAACATTTGCAAAAGCAATAAAAAAAATATACAAGCAATAAGTTGGGGCTTGGGGGGTTCTAATGGCAAATGCACAATCTCCTCTGGATTTCATGTTGGAATGCGGGATGGCCAGAAGGCCCTGATCAGAGGACCTGAGATACCTAGCATTTTTTAAAGGAGACAACAGATGTAGCTTGGGGCTAGGCCATGTACGGCCTTGTGGGTAATCAGACGAATCTTAAATCTTAAAGAGAGGCTAGAATTGGAGTCATGTCTTAGTAGTCTTCCAGCTTATTTTAGGACAAGCTGTAAACAGGTGATGGAGGCTTGGCTCAAGCAAGTAAAGAAGGCACTACAATAATCCAAATTCTGGAAATTCTGGAAATTGTCATGTGAGGACCAATAAAAAGAAGCTCTGTTTTCTCTGAATTTAGCTGGAGGAAATGGCATCCAATCCTTTATGGCAGCCAATTATGTAAAAGGGATAGTTTGACAAGTTTGTTAATGGTCATTAGGCCTCAAAAACAGGTACAACTATGCATCATCTGCATAACAATGATAAAACAGAAACCACTAATGAGGTGCCCCGGAGGGACCAAGTACAAGGAAAATAAAATGGGCCCAAGAATGGGTCCCTGAGGGACCCCACAGATTAGTGAAACACTGGATGAACGATAATCACCCATAGATACAGTAAATGGCCTATTTGATAGATAGGAGGAGAACAAATCCAGTGCAGAACCAGAGATGCCCACCCATTCACAAAGCCTGTCTATCATTATTGAATGATCAAGAGTGTCAAAGGCCAGTAATACAAAGACTGTACTATTACCATTGTCAGCATGCATTAAAGTGTTATTTGAAACCCTCCACAGCCAGAGATAATTACCTCTGGCTGTGTGTGAAATGCCATCCAATCCTTTATGACAGCCAAACAATCATGTGAAAGGAATAGTTTGACTGTCCCTTTTACAGTTTGACTGGTTTAGTTTGACTGGTTGACTGGTTTGACTGGTCTAGTTTGACTGGCATTGTAAATCTGTCCCTCAAGGCATAGGTTTACAATGCATATGGGATACCAAATCAATGCGATTTAGCAAAGGAATCAGTTCAAACTGAGTGGGAAGAACCTGGAAAGATCTGGCCTTAATAGGAAGGGAGCTGGGATGTACAATGCTGACTTTCAGGGTGCTGATTTTGTCAACAAAAAAGGCACAGAAATATCTGCCGTGAATGCCTGCCTGCGGAGGAAATGACAATGGTAATTCTACTAGCCAGTTTGTTAATGGTATCAAATAAAAATCAGGGGTTATTGCTATTGGCAGCAATGAGATTAGTAAAATGAGCCGCTTTCGCATCTTTAATTGGGTCGCTCAGTGCTGTCGTAAGTTTTTTCAAATATAAATAGTGAACTTGTAGACCCGATCTTTTCCATTTGCACTCTGCCTTGTGACTGTCTCTTTTAGACTGCGGATACTATAATTTTTCCAAGGAGTGGAGATGACACCTACACCAGGAAAGTGGGGCTGAGAGCCCAAAAAATCATGCGAGACACTTCACACCGTGAAAATGGACTGTTCCGGTGGCTGAGGTTGGGCAGATGCCTCCGCAGTCTCATGGCCAAAAGAGAAAGACTAAAGAGAAGCTTCTATCCTCAGATCATCCAAATCCTCAACACACAAAATCCCTCTTGCACATAAACTCAGTTAAACACAGACACTTTAAATATTGCATTGTTAAAGACTCTTCATCTGAAAATAAGTATTTCTTATTTCTTATATTTAATTTTATTATTTTCATTATTTTTAATTTCCTTATTTTTATTATGCTCTTATTTTACTCACTGCTAATCTGGAAGATATTAAGGTACACCTGTGTACTATGAAGGCAAGGCAAGTTTATTTGTATAGCACATTTTCAGACACAACGTAATTCAAAGTGCTTATACAGAAACAGGAACAAGAAGACAAAATATACAGCACAACACAGGCAGTAAAAGCAATCAGTAAAACAGAGATAAAAGACAAAATTATTAAAATAGTAATAATAGAATCATTAAAAACAAAAATTAAAGACAAAATTATTAACATAGTAATAGAACAAAAATAGTGCAGTGTAAGATAAATTAGATTTAATAAAAGGCAGTTGTAAAAAGGAAAGTCTTTAGTCTTGATTTAAAAGAGCTGAGAGTTGGAGCTGATCTACAATTCTCTGGGAGTTTGTTCCAGATATGTGGGGCATAAAAACTGAAAGCTGCTTCTCCATGTTTAGTTTTAACTCTGGGGACAGAAAGCAGGCCTGTCCCAGATGACCCGAGAGGTCTGGATGGTTCATGGTGAAGCAGCAGATCAGAAATGTATTTTGGCCCTAAACCATTGAGAGCTTTATAAACCAACATCATTATTTTGAAATCCATTCTTTGACAGACAGGAAGCCAGTGTAAAGAAATGAAATAAAATTTGTGTAATTAGCCAATATGTGAATAAAAGTCTCATGACTTATTCCATAAAGAACAAAAAAATATTTGCTTAATTAGGGGCTGACCAGCTCTCCTGCCAGTCCCCCTTGTATTTGCTTGCATACTTTCTTCATCACCCCCATGGGTGAAAATGCACCACACATAGCTTTCTTACCATGTTATAGTGCCACCTTATGGTGGCACTATAACTGATGTGCAAAGTTTAAAACATAAAACATAAAGAAATCAATGATACATGCTAAAGCAGTGAGGTTTTTATTAAAGGAATACTCAATGTTTTGGGCAAAATACCCTATTCCTGACCCACCCAGTGTGAGACTAGACGTTTGATACCATTTTCACCTCTGTGCTTCCATTGGTTTGGTTCTACAACTTAAAAACTCTGACAAAAAAAGTTTCAATCCACCGTATTCTGTTAGATCACCCCAAAATTAGGTCTTTTTAAATTAATTTTGAATTAATTCAAACCATTTCATATCCATTAAAGTTAAACTCAGATGGATTCGTTCTATTTATTTCTTTTAGCAGATTCATTCAGTTGAATCAGCAGAATTTATAACAATGCAATGTATGAATTGTTACACCTCTGTTACACCTTCTAAAAATGTGCTTTTCAAAATGAAACTTTGCACTTAAACACTACAAAAAATGAAAATATGAATGCGTGTTGAGGAGAAAGTGTTTTATTTCACCAAGGCATTGCTATACAGTATCTCTTGAGCATCATAAATTTTTTTACAGCAACCATACAGGATGATTAAATTTCTGTATGGTGTCCACATAATATTTTTACATCTTTGATTAACATATTCTCAAAAATACACAGCTCAAAGTTGCTCAATGCTAAGTCAAATTTACATTTCCCACTTAACATTTTATGATTCACAATGAGAATGCACAGAAAAACTTCTTTCACGCACTTATAGAAGCAGCATATCATTGATTTTTTAATTTTATTTAGGAGATTAATATAAAATGAACAGTTGTATACACAGAACATCATTGTTAAATCATAGTCCATAGATTTTCTAAGTTATTAAGCATTGAAGCAAATAAAAAGACATAAATTCGCAAATAATGAGATGGAATACCCATCTGTTCAAGTGAGACACCTTCACAACAGATGCCATAAAAACAGTCAGTCAAAAAAAAAGGTTGGCAATTTTGGCAATACAAAACTAATCAAATTCATGCAACAGCCTCAAGCCAATTGACATAATTCTACCTGATTGGTCAAAAAAGGCAATCTCAAAAATGGCATTCAAGGTGAACTTCAATGCAAGGATGTGAGGAATGTAATCAAACAATTTTTACAGTATGTTCAGCTCAGTATGAAAAACAGAGGTAAGTTTCACACTGGGTACCATGGTTGGGGCCCAAATCGTGTGACAATCCGAGTGGCACTCATTGTTTTCTATGGCAGCATGGCATCAATGTGGGGAGACTGGCATTTACCACAGGAGGAATATTAAGTCATGAAGTAAGAGAAAAACTGGCAACTGTTATCATGTTTTTAACACATGCATAAACAGTCACTCATGTTCTCTGTTTGAAAATGGTAAGTGACACTACATGATTCAAATAGAATAAGAATGACAAGACCCAATATAAATCCACCTAGAGATTTAAGGAATGGATGACTGAATGACAGTGCTGTGTATTTAGGTCTTGTTTAGGCATTAATGCGCTATGTACAGTATGTTTTGTGATATGAACCATTCTGGACATAACAATTATGCTTTAAAGCAACAAAGAAAATGTCCTGGAAAACGGAAGGTTTAAAAACCACTAAATACATTAAGAAAAAATTGTGATGCAGCATGTGCATTCCCAGAATGCAGTACATGGTGTTCAAATGTTTTGCACATTGCTTTAAAAATGTGCCTGTCAAAAGGTCAGACTAAGCTTTGGTTGGACCAGCTTCCAAAAAGCCTCCCTTCTCAGTTCCTGATGCCATATTTACCTCCCTTACTCAAATCAGACATAAATGTGCGCTGACTCACTCTATGGTGTAAACTGATACCATCACAAAAAACTAATCTTACAGCTTCAAGGCTTTACAGATATTCACCATCACATACATTCACTAGCTGTTATACCACAGATGAAAGAGAAGCTACTACAGTGTCAAATGCAGATGGCAGAGGAAAAAACTAACTGAAAATACTTCCTTTCAAAACCATGAAAGAACCCCTGAGTTTCCTCTGAATAAAATCAAGGAAAAATAGGAAAACTGACTAAAAATAATTTCCAAATAATGTAT
>OMLF01055012.1:0-17529 GCA_900302615.1 Holocentrus rufus
GAAGGATAATATTCACTCATGCGCCAGGAGATACGTCATCAAGAAAACTAATGCGCTACAAATAACAAATTCTCTCCAAACGCAAATAAGGATTATATAAACTCCCTAGATGTATAAACCCCCCAGATAGTAGAAAGGCAATTTCTGTATGAGAATGAAACCGTTTCTCTTCAAACTCCATAACAGATAAATCCAATATTACTGAAATGTCATGCGACAATTAACCAACGTCATATAGCCTAATAATAGTAGTAATACAACTGTCCACTGGATGGCGCTTGGAACATGTAGTCAACTTGACTGCATTACTATGCATGAATAGAAAGTCCTACAACAACAGTTTATTTTTTACTAATACGTTACAAGATATTTTTATATATTTAACAGGAGTGTTTTTTTTAAACATGTTCAATAAATGCTGTTCCAAACATGTTCAATAAATGCTGTTCCAACTTGAAAGACATAATCGTGTAAATAATCGTGATTTCAATATTGACCAAAATAATCGTGATTATGATTTTTTCCATAATCGAGCAGCCCTATTCAATACCATTTTCACCTCTGTACATTGTGTAAATAAGAGCTTCAGAGTTGCTGTAAGATTTATTTTTTCATTTTGACAGAGCTAGGCTAATGACTCCTGTAGACTTCAAGTCTTTATGCTAAGCTAACACAAAATGCTACCCATAGGAACTGAACCAGTGGACATACAGAGGTGAAAATGGTATTGAACATCTTATCTCAATTTGGTTAAGTCAGAAAAGGGTAAAGAAAACGATGGAGTATTCCTTTAAAAGTACTTTAGGATTAGGATTTGGAATTAGGTTTAAGATTAGAATTAAGAGTATTTTAGGTTAAGATAAGGGTTAAGGTTATGAACATGAGACATAGTCAATGAAGGACTGCGCAAGTATAGTAACGTGTGTGTGTGTGTGTGTGTGTGTGTGTGTGTGTGTGTGTATTAGAAAGGTTATTTATGCGTGTGTATTCAGTTCTGTTGTCAAAACCTCTCATACTTCTTCCCCCCTCCCCATCCAGGCGTGGACCAACATGGTTTTGACCCTCCTCAATCAGGTCCTCCTCCTGTCTGACTCATCCTTCCTGGCGCTCCAGCCAGCGCTCTACCCCTGCCTCAGCCAGCTCTCCTGCCACGTGACCGACGCCCGAGTCCGCCAGGCACTGCGCGAGTGGCTGGGTCGCGTTGGCAGGCTCTATGACATCATCGTGTGACATCATCACGACAGAACACAGAAACACCGGCGAAGGGCGTGGTTGGTGAGGGTCGTGGGCGGATACAGAGGAATTTGAATGGGAGACTCATTTGACGCCATCGTGTGACGGCGTGACAGCTTTGTGGATTTGATCATGGCTCTGATTGGCTGATGAAGAGATGTGAAGGGAAGCAGGAAAATTGAATTGGTGGACTACCACATCATCATGTGATTTGAGGGTTTGACTTATCAATGAGGAATCAGAATATATTTTGATTCATAAACTTACGGCAGATTGTGACATCATCATATGAAGTCATGATGGATTGTACTTGCCTTAAACTAAACACTTAAGTTGCAGTAATGATGCACACTACAGTATTTTGCGCAACGTGAACAGGCAAGCAACAGGCACAAAGTAAAACCCAGGGTCAAAATTGTGTTCAGATGTTTCCTGGTAAAGTTCCTATTTTATTAAAGCAGCAGCGTTGAGGCAGCTCCTCAGGAACTGTTGCATATCATGGCCCAGCATGCTCTGTTTATGGTCTCCCTTATACCTTGTCTGCAGTCGCTGTCTTTAGCCTGGTTGCATGCTAACAGTCAGATGGCCAGTGTCTTAAACAACAAACTAGAAAATGTCAGGGTTTGAAAGTAACAGATAAATAAGTGCACCAAGAATCTACTTTTTTGGCAACTGTGTGAGAGAACAATGAAAAGATTGAAATTGTACTCCCGCTGTCATGTTTTAAGTACTTATCTTCATATAACCTATATACCTAAAGCCAGTTCATTAAAACGTTCACATGTGCTGTTCCCAACACCTGGTTTCTGTTAGCTCTCTCTTGGGAAAAATCCTCTCATACAGAGGAAGTGATGCATTTTATGTTTCCATTGTGTTTGGAATAAACAGGAGAACTGGTTAGTTAGCGTGAGCAGGACAAGGAAAACACAAAGTCAAACTTCATTAACAGTAAATCTAGAAAATCTGGAAGCAGAAAGCAAAGTCCCGCCCACACTGCCTTGTTGACAGGTGAGCTCCAGGAAGTGCACTGCAGAAACACCACAGCAATGAACGCTTCGCACCAAAGATGTCGCCAAAAGCCAAACTCTAAAGTTCCACAGATTATTAAGTTGTAAATGTGAATTTGACCTCAACTACTGAAACAAATTTAAAGAATAAAAGGGAAACATTCTAATCATTATCAATAACCATCAACCCTTTGTTTTGTTAGTTACTATCAGCTGTGGCTACATTTACCCAGGCTAACACAGCACATGCCACAACATGAGCAGTGGAGACTTTGATGAGAATCTGTGTTAGTGCATTTGGTTTGATTGTATTTGATTGCTTGTCTGCTGTGTTAAGCTTTAAAAACTGTTCGTTTTCAAGTCACTGATTTATCTTGTTTTACCAAAAGGGAATAGTAATGTATTTATTTTTATCCCAAATATCATATATGTGTACTGTTGGCCCATGCTTTATTATATATGTTATCTTTGATGTCTGTATACTGTTAATGTAGATTTATTTATGTAAATCCTTACCATTTAAAAATATTTCACATGTATCATATTGAGCATATATTTTTGAAATTATTTTGCAGATCTGACCAGTTTATTAGTGCGTATACTTTCCAATATTGTGCCATGTGAAATTGTTAGCTTTTTGTTGCTCATCAAGGGAATGCCTGTTATTTGATGGATACTGGTCTGAACAAAGCACTACCTAACACTGTCAGGGTTTGGAGCTTGATTCCCACTGGGACTGCACATGCTAAATGTGCATGATCCAACTGTAGTGCTGTGTGGCGTTGAGGATGAAAGGGTCCGTCAGTGGTCAGCTCATGAAGTGGGGAAGAAAGGCTATGCCAAAACACGTTGTTAGTGTTTCTAGTAGAAGCCATTGTAAAAGTATTAGTCTGTCTGATTTGTTAAGCCTTCAGGGCATGTGCCATGTGTTGATTCCTCTGTCGGTTTTCATTTTTGTGATTAACGTTGTGCAATGTGCAATGTTGTTCTCAAATGAAACAAATACAAAAGTGCAACAACAAAGTTTTCACTTATGGTTTTAGACCAAAGAAAACCAACTGTAGGTATGATTGCATCTTATAATTATCAAATTCATAAAAACTTAATTAACTGACCCTGAGCTGACTTTTGTTGTTTTCTGGTCTGTAATTAACCAACTGAATTAGACTGACCTCCATTCATGCTGCCGTGTGTTTTAGGAAACATAGGGTATGAATGAATGAAAGAAGGGAATCTTTAATGCTGACCTCACCAGTGTGGACCATATTAAGGACATTTGGCCAGGCCGGGCAGGACAGGGCATCTGTAGATTTACTCATCACTTTTTATTTATCCAGCTCTGCAGCTGCTGAGGGCTTTTCCCTTTCATTTGCACTCTCTCTTCACTGGGCTGCTCTCTTGCTCACTCCTCTTTTGCCAGCTCATTCTTTCTTTCTCTGTCCCTCTGTCTCTCTGAAAATGTGCTAATGTGTGATTTCAGATGCCATTCCAGGGAAGGTTGGCTGGTTGCTTGAATTTTGTTGCAACGACAGGATCTCAAACTCCTAGTAGTAACTCAAAATAATGGTAATTCAGATCCAAACAGGCTCTTGATTGGCTGCCTTATTCTATGTACAATAAAGCACTGAAAAACGGTGACGGCACTTTACGTGAAAAATGTAAGCAATGTTTTGGCTGGTAGAAATTATTCTTGACATTTTTTAACTTATAATTGCTTGGCAGGTCAGCCAAAAAAGTTCATTTGGACACTAGTATGCAGGTTCATTTCATTAAAACGGTTTTCTTCTATTTAAGCAGAACACCATTGTGACTATAACAGTTGAGAACCACTATTGTGTCATCTTGGTGTCTGACACTTGTCAGTGACTTTGTCCGTAAAAGTCAAAAAAGAAGCTTTAACAGACATGAAAAGTATGGTCGCAAGCATACTTACATTTGAGTAAAATCTCAAGGTGAAGTGGGAAATAGCTACCAAATAAATTGAAACACGCTCCAGTGGTCTAGCTAGGAAAATACAGAGTCATGCAGAAGTTTCTGTGTCCAATGTAAAACCCTTCTCCGATGCAACAGCAAGCATCATGTCAATATTTGGCAACCTCAGCTAGCTAGAGAGCTAGCTAGATAGGCTACTATAAGTAAAACTTTCAAATTTTTGTTGAACTATTTACCACACAGGTATTTTGATATGAGGCCATGTAATGCTGAAATAGATCTTAAAGGATCACTTTAACGTTTTTGGGGAGAAAAAAAAAATCCGATTTACCCAGACTGAGATAAGATGTTCAAAACCATTTTCACCTCTGTACGTCTACTGCTTCGGTTAAGATGGTTAGCATTTCATGTTAGCTTAGCATAAAGACTTGAAGTCTGCAGGAGTCATTAGCCTAGCTCTGTCAAAGTGAAAAAATAAACCTTACAGCACCTCTGAAGCTGTCTTATTTACACAATCAATCATGTTACACGGTAGTGAAATACGCACCTTGGAATTATTTGAAACAAGTTAGATGGTAGGAACTTTAACGATGAATATATATGTTCAGTGGTTATAGTTCCTACCATCTAACTTCTCCTAAAGCGACCCTTGTTTTTTTTTTTTTTAAACACGTGTATTTCAAATGCACATCATACATTATTTAAATAAGAGCCCTTAAAGTGTATTTTGAGGATTATAAATGCGTTAAAAGTGATGCTGTGAACTGCCTGCAGTGTATACTGCATTCTTGATGTGTTGTCAGATTACTGAAGTCTGAAAACCTCGAGGCTGAGAAAGCTCTCCCAATTTGCTATTCGAACTTTCAACTGAAAGGTCGTTCCATTGCATTTTTCCTTGTCAGAAATTGGACTTTCCGACTTCCTTGTGTCTGAAATGAAGCCTTATTTTCTGTCTCGCCACCCTGTCCTGTCTCATCTCCACCGTCGCGCCGTCTTGTCTTCTTAAAACCCATCCGTGCGTCCCTGACCCGTCCCCATTTGTCATTATTTCCTTCTGTTTGACAGTAAAACAGATAGCAGACAGATGTCGTAGTCCATCAGTGTGATCAGCACCAGAAAAAGGAAGGATTTATTCGGTGGTAAATCCATGACGGTGTTTCTCATCTTAAAAAAAAAACAAAAAACAATCAGTTACTGATTGTTACAACAATCAGTTACTACCATGTTAATGTATTAGTGGCATACAATGTTTCCCTGTCAAGTTGGAGAAAGGGATTTTTTTACATTTTTGTGCATCCTCTGCACAGCTTTCATTTAGCCATCTATGCTGATGATTATATGCATTCAGTCCTCTGGAATTGGTGTATGTGTATGTGTGAAGTTGGGCATTTTCTGAAATTTACTATGCTGACCTCCAAAGATCAGATGACTCTTATTGGCTTTTGTCTGGGTTTTATCCTAGTGTATTTTATAGGCCTGAGATTAAGGCGGGATTGAATGGTGAATGTGGTGATTGTGTACACAGTGGCACGCAGAAGATCACGAGTATAAGTTCATCTTCGGTCTAAGCAGATTTGATGCACCAGGGACTGCGAGGCTGGGCAACTCAAAACTGAATATGTGAGCAACTAAATATTGCGTCATCATGCAGAATGATCTTATGATAAAATCTGTTTGTGGCATTGCTGGGAACTTTGTGTGTTAGATTTGTGCTCAGCTATGTGGGACAACAACCCGTAACAGCTCTGATTACTTTCTGCTTCACCATCCCAAGAGCTCTTTTGCTGTCTGTGGTAGAATTAGTGGAAGCATTTCTCTCATTTCTCAGTAAAATTATCTGTGGTTCAGTGTCTTAATGTGCTGTTGATGGGATTATAGAGACTCTTTGAACAGATTGGAGTGGCAGTGGAGAGTGACTGACCTACAACTTGCTCGACTCAGAGCACAGAACGATACAAGTGTATCTTGACAAAGGAGAACTTATTGAATACAAGGTGAATTTTACTAGATCCATCCATCAGCTGACTGGCAGACGAGTCTGCTGATGGATGAGCGACCGACTGGCTGATTTCCTTGCAGCTCAATGTGACTGTGTGATTGACCAACTGGCTGGCTTGATAGATAACGCCCAGACTTTTAAATTCTCCGGATGGCTTAGCAAATGACTGGATGGCTGAGTGCAGGAGTTGGTAAAGCGGCTTTGGACACTAGGCAAAACATTACATTGTCCAGGAAAAACTACACATGACCTAGATGTTTGACACATTTTACAAAGTGGGTGAAGTTTTGGAAGATCACAACAGTGGGCTTGATAAAAACATTACGACTGGAAAAAGCTGGAATCACACTATGGAAACCAATCTGCTACCTAACTAAAGTTCAATCTCTCTGGCCCAGTTAATCAGTCTGCCGTCATATATGTATCCTATGTATGATACATTACTCACCATGTGCTCATTAGTTAGAAACTTTTGATAGACTATTTTATTCATTGCTGCCTTAAAAGCCATGAAGAAAAAGTCACGGATGAGGATTTTGTCATTGACTTCCATGCATTTTTGACAGTACCCAATGGAATTTTCACAGGTTCCAAGGTCCCAGATGGTGATGAAATTCATTCAACATTAAAATGATCATTTTTGAACGTTCTTACTAAAAATGACTAATTCTTCTTACCAAATCTTAGCATTGTTATTCTCATATTTCAGAATATATGCCTCTCAAGGAGCTCTTTAAAGTGTTTGAAGTGAGGAAAGTGTTTGTCTGAGGCTTTGCCTGGTTCTTTGTTCTACAGTTCATTTAGTTTTTATTTAACCCAACAGATCAAGTAAGATCAAATTCTTATTCAAAGGGACAGTTTGGGTATGGGGTAAGAGCCTCGAGCCTCTTTCTACTAGGTGTCGCATAACTTGTACTAAGATTTTTTCATTAGCCTGCAAATTCCATAGTGAGGCTAAATCTCTCAGTAGGGATCCTTACTGAAGAATCAAATTTTTCCTGGCATCTAGCTGATACTCTGCTGTGGAGCGACTTGCAGGGAGGGAGCAGGCATGGTTCAGTGTTTTGCTCAAGAGCACTTTGGCCACATCCTTGTAGGCTATGCAAATTAAAGTTTACATATACAAACACCAGATGCAGAGCTGCTCTGGAGGCAGGAATTATCTTATTGGTTGAGTTCAATCTGTCTTGGATCCAGGAATCCACAGTTTCTCAGACTGCAAGTTAGATAACTGCAAACTTGCATGGAACTCTGGCTAAAATGTCAATGAAAATGTGTAGTAATGATTTATTTTAATTTATTCCCTGGCATTCATGATATTGGAAGGGTAACGGATTAGCTAACTAGTTTACCTAGATAGCTCTTTTCTAGTACAGCCAGTTTGAAGTTGGATGGCTAACTAGCTAACCTGGATGACAGTAGGTGGCATTTTTTTCACAGCGCTAGGCTTCATAATATTAGCTAGCTCCTCCGAGCTATAGCCTCTCTCTCTTGCCTTTATCACTGAGCTTTGGTCTGGCCCAAAAAAATATGATTTGGCTATGCTCATTTAGGTTTAACTCAGCTGATGGGATTATTTCTGCCTCCAAGAAACATTTGTACAACTGAAACTCCAAGGCACTGCTAAAGCAGTGACAATGACTGTCGTGCTAGTTAGGTATAATTAAAGGCCTTCAATCCAAAGACTCAGAGATTGTTGTTGGTGTTGTACATGGAGTGATCTGTGTGTGTGTGTGTGTGTGTGTGTGTCTGTGTGTGTGTGTGTGTGTGGAGGGTGGTTGTCTGACTGTGGCATGCCAGGAGTCAGATAATGATATCCCCTACAGACTGAGAACAGAGGCAAATTTCGTGTCCCGTTAAGCGATTCTGACAAAATGGCACCTTTGTATATTTGCAAAGACACTACCCTTGGGCCAGTTCACATCTTGTACATTTCCCTTTGAACGATTCACTGGTAGGATAGACTACTGAGCTTGTGTATGATTTTCTCAACTGTTTTTGGAATCTACTAAAATGGTGTGATGTAGCCTTTGGTGACTCCAACTGAATGTGTAGCTACTGCTGAATTGAATACAAAGCAGGCTCTGTAAACGTTCATCTGTCGTCATATGGCTGTTTGCTTCCTTGGCTGACAATGAAAGCACCGCCTGCCCGGACCCACATCAGCCAGGTTAGCCACTCTCTAATGTTGTGACTGTGATTTCTAAAAGTGTATTTTTTCTGCTTTTGATATATCTATATATATAGAGAGAGAGAGAAAGAGAGAGAGATAAAAAAGCGTCTGTTTCATTCTTCATGATCTTTCTAATCTGTGCAGGCTGCCTCTCTTTCCTCATGAGCTCTGTCTTACAATTGTATATCACTCACCTACTGTATGGGTTTATTCATTGGTATATTTCGAAGCGCTTTTGCAGCAGGCCCCTGTGCTCTTCGTGTTGTAAAATAAAGCTGTTTATCGCAAATGTGTGTGTTGTGTTTTGCTTCACTTTTTTTTTAACGCAGCAAATCTACAGTAAGAGTACTTCAACTCGCTGATAGGGACACAGGGGACACAGGAGAGAGGTTTGGCCTTGAATACAGAGAACCGGAGTGCCGTCCAATTCAACTTGACTGGAGCAAACATAAGGTGCAAAGGAAAGATGATTCTTCTGTTCTTGTGCGTCTCCCCCTCTGGCCCAACACCACCCACAAACCCTGCACCACCCACTGCTGTGCCTGTGTCCCATTCCCCCCAATTTATACCTGCTGCAATCCATACACTAAAGATGTTGTCCCAAGGAAGTATGGACCTCCAGCTAAAACAGGTTAATAATGGGTTTAAAATAAGTTAATACCAAATTCTGGAACCAACATTTGAAATATCAATATTGTATATGACTTTTTGTTCTCACCATCAGCTGAATAAATATGAGTAAAATATCAAAGAACTTAAGATTGCTTTCTTTGTTCCAGAAACATCACATACCCCGCCCCTGCCACTGCAGTCCTCATCGAGGAGTTCCTGCATGGGACACATCAAGACTGGTGGACAAGTGTGTCTTGGACCACAAATGCTGGACATCAAAACTACACAGCGATTGTCCATCAGTCTGCCACAGATCCAAACAGTCTGCTTCACCCCACAAACAAATACCATATAACACAGTACAGAAAACACCTGGCTAAACAGGTGAACGCAAGCATATCACTGAACACCAGTCCAGAAAAAGTTTTGGAGACACAAAAACTGTGGCAAAGTTTAACTGAGGGAAGTGAGACCTTCCATGTCCCAGTTGTAGAACTACTCCTGTGGATCTGGTCTCACAGCCAGCACCTGAAAAGCCACTAACACAGGAACATGTACAGAAAAGGTTACAGGACATATTACTACATCTGCTGATGTAGTAAGCAGCAACAGCAGCAGTAACAAAAACCCCAACATACAAATAATGTCTGCTACCAACGTGATGGATCATTAATTCATTGCTTTGATCAACAAGGGTTCATTACTTCTCCTGCTCCACAAAGGTGTTTAAAGCCTATTCAGCAGAGGGCCTGACTTATCCTAAAATGTGCTTTGAAGAGTCTGCAGAGACTGCCTACTTTCAGCATGAAATGCAGTTAACAAAGCGCAGAGTGGAGGACAAAGCTGAATGTTTCTGTCACACAGAGCTAAAGCAGGGCCCAAGCAGCAAACATATTCACACCAGGTTTACAGGAGTAGCAGGAAAATACATTTATTGCCCAGATCAAGTCCTCACCTTATACAAAAACATGACAAAGGAAATGACATGGAAGGAGTTTCAAGCCACATCATTCTGTGGCATGGAAAAGGAGAGGTGGGCAGCGCAGAGAATCCAAGAACAATTTTGAGGTTTTATCCATCTTCAATCTTCCATTTGCACTTGACAAATTTCCTGTTTTAATCATCTGTTGTTTTCATGCTGCACTATTCTGTTGCTCCATCCATCCACTCATTGTAGTAAATTTTAACTGTGTGTAAATTAAATTGTGTACTGAGTAGTCTAATTGATTTTGTTTTTTTTCATGGTATAAAATTGATTTCTTTAATAAAAGTTTAATTGATGATGTCTTTCTTTTTTGTGTAGGAGCTGTATATCAGAAATAATAGTTATTACACATTAGAAACTTCTTTTTATATTTGCTGTTTTAGGGCCTGTTGTGTGTCAAATTTCTCACTCTGTGAAATTTCATATTTTTATCTCAAAAACTGAATTTTCAACAGAATTTTGAATTTTACTCCCATACAGTCCATTGTCCCCAATGTAAAACGGAACATCTCTGAACATCAGGTTTTCAAAAACAAAAGGATTGATCTCCATGTAAGTAATACATAAAAACAGTCACTATGTCTAGAGTCTAGACTATTTCAAACAAAATTCTTTTTTCCCCGCAAAATGTAACTTTTTTTCTTTATATCAATTTCATTCCTCCACCTTAATATGAGTTTGGGCTGCTGAACTACAAAAACCTCAGCAGCCCGTCCACCTGTCTGTCCAGGTGACACATCACCTTAGGAGCTTTCCTGTGGTACCAGAGCTCACTGGTTCATAGAGACAGTTGTGAGTCTTTCCACAGACATGTAGGATTCACAGCAGCTATAATTCCACTAATTTTACTTGTTTTAACACTCTCTAAATTCTGCTCAAGGCACATGAACAGATTTAATAAAACAGTGATTTTAGGTAAAGAACTTGATCTTCAAAGCCCTGGTCATTGTATTTTCAACTGGAACAACATGTACATATAAGTAAAAAGTCAAATAGTTTAATTTTTTAACTCATTTTTCAATGCAACAGAATATCAGTCTTGATAATACTTACTTTTTACTGTGTAATATTACATATACTGATATTATATACAAGACTTTGGCCCTGTCTCTGTACATCTGATCTTTGGTCATTGTTAGGTCTGACATGCAGAAGATAATTTTTAACAATGAATAAAACACCAGACAGAAAACAAGTCATTTACATTTCAGACTGAACTCATGAAGATTTTATCCTGCCTGAGTTCTGAATAAATAATGCAGCAGTACAAAACCTCGGGACAGGGAAAGTAAAATTCAGCACCAAGAGCAGCGGGGAAAAAAATGCTGCTGAAAAAAATCTCATTGGCTGTCAATGAATTACAACTTCACACAACAGGCCCGCGCTCTGGGGGCGCGTGCTCGAGTCCGGAGTGAAGTGAGACCGGTGTTCACAGGATCCAGGAATAACCATGAAAACAACTCAACAGTTAACAGCAACAGTGTAGAATTCAAGCATGACAATTCTGTGAAATAGAACCATCAAATGTAATGATTTAGGTTCTCTGGAGAGTTGAATTGTTTCTGATCAAACTGTGGAACAAATTGGGTTTGTTGCCAAGCAACGTGACATCTGACATGAACTGTAGGATGGGGAGCACTTAAGTTAAAACTACTGATATATAACATACTTGTAAATTTTATTATACTTATTTTGTGTTATTACATTGGTACAGCTAATGGATTAGTGATTAATATTATTATTGATCAGTGGTTAAACGCCAGAAAATCGACGCATAGAGTGCTATTTGTGATCATTGTAATGCATCTCTCTCTCTCTCTGTATGTGTGTGTGTGTGTGTGTGTGTGTGTGTGAGAGAGAGAGAGAGAGAGAGAGAGAGAGAGAGAGAGAGAGTTTTCCAGGCTTCAGCCAGATGTTGCCGCTCGTGTGATGGTGACACTTTATAGGGCAGCTGTAAATCCTCCCAGCAGGACCAGTGACGTGTCTCCTCTCTCTGCTGGACACTCCAAGTCACGGACTGTCTGATGCCCTCATTTTTTTTCTTCTCACATTTATTTCATCGTGATTCCCCCAGCCCGTGCAGTCAGTCTGATCTGAGCTGTCAGCATCACCATCCACCTCCCACTTTGATTTGTCCTCACCGTATCTCTCTGCGCGCGCGGCCCCGGCGCCCGTCGGTTCCGGCGGGGCTTCAGGTTTCGTACCATGCGGTCTCTGCTGGACAGCAGCTGGATGAAGTTTGGACCGGCAGGGAGGGACTCTCTGGATTGGGCGTCCGGACCTTCTGCGCTCCCCTCCACCGACAGACAGGCACCGGTGAGATTATCAATGGGGAATCAGTCAATCTATTAATTTGTTTATATATTTTATATATTTTAGGCTATATATTTTTATTTGTTTGATTGTTTGTTTAAAATCATGGCAACTGAGGGCAAAGACCCGCCGAAGTTTCCAGAATTGTTTGGAAGCAATAAATAAATAACTGAATGAATGAATGACTGAATGAATGAATGAATGAATAGTTAAGAACCTATAGTAGGAACAGCACTCAGTATAGGCTACTAATAGGCTCGTAATAACTATTTATGAAGCACTTTTCAAAACAACGCTTTACAGAATCAATGGGTTGTCTTTGTTCTCTTTTAGAACTATCTGCAAAATCAAAATTTGCAAAAATTTGACAATATGTTCATCCAATGGCTATATGACACTGTAAGTCGATATTTCGTCAGTTTTAATCAATAAGGGCGAGCAAAGTTCTTCCACAAATTGTAGAACGCGCCATTTCTGTTAAAATGACAGGAAATAATGTGATGGAATTTGGACTGATGATTATGTAGCAGGAAAATTGGCGACATTAAAGCACTCGAATGTATGAACAGAAATGCGCAGGTGAAATAGCCCTATATAAACATATAAATAACGAAAACAAGTAATAAATACTGTTAACGTTATTACAGAGAACAAACTGATAAACTGCTAGGCCTATTTTAAATTGGTAGATAAAAAACCCTGCAACTGAGAACATGTCTGAAAACAAACCGCCCTCACTCACCATCTGAGTTTCTTCTCAAAATGCATCCGACTCATTCATTCACAATCTACGGTGACAATAACAACAACATCAACGATAATAATAATAATAATAATAATAATAATAATAATAATTTGCTGTTTTGGAAGCACTTGCCTCACGGTGTTGCTCAAGAAATGGCCTCACAATTCACAGCACATCTTTTGTGAGCTGTGTGAGCTGCTCATGTGATCTGAGGATGTTGGTAACCAAAGCAGAGATCCACTCAGCTCTGTGGGCCATTTAGAAGGCAGCCTGTGGCTGGATGCATCAGTATTCCTCCACTTCTATTTATTTATTATTTATTTATATATTTATTTTTAATTTTTTGGATGGTCTTCTTTTATGATGGGAGACCAACAGTTTATAATCACTACCTGGAATAATGCAGGGTATTAAATCTGCACTATGTAAAATTGCTGGGGTCAATTGACCCTTAATGACAAAACTGGTGACATAAGCATGCTATTTGACGGTTAAGTCTACATGGTTCTCATGGTTGGACCTTTAAAACCACAGACGATTATGTGTTTGTTCCACATTTTTGTAACCTGAGTTAAACTTAAATCAACCCCAGGTAATTTTGCATAGTGCACCTTTAAAGTTGTTTTGCCAGTATCAGTTGAATGAATGACTTATCTGACTTCCAAAAAGCTAAAAAGGCAGGGAAGCTGACATCTTCTACAAATGTCGTAAGATATACTTATGATCAAATATTGTCCTTGTACTCACTAGCTTCAACGGGGTTCACCACAGGTCATAAACTTTGATTTGGGGTCTTGGATACTAGCTATTCATTCTGGAAGTCCCATATCATGTTCCACTTTTGGAAGAGCCAATAAGTGCCAACCAAAGCCAGACTCCTCCACCAGGGTACTTGCAGCTAGTGATTTTAAGTTTTAACTAACATCAAATCATTGCACATTACTCTCAAATCTATTTTTTTAATCTCCAGGGCCATCAGAGGAGCAGTTCAGGGGAAGCCATCATTGGTGGAGGATCCATTACCTACGTCGTTGTCGCAACTGTCTCTCTCCTTCTCATCATCCTCAGTGTCCTTGGCTTCCTGGTTTGGCGGCGCAGGCGCGGCTTCAGCCTCGATGGCAAGCTGGGACTGGCCAACGTGATCGCCCTGGAGGACCTGCAGGACCCGGAGAGGAACTGCGAGCTGTTATCCTCCCTCCGATGGAGCAGGGGGCAATACCCCAGCTCCAGCTCAGAGCAGGACGTGACAGACGGGGTGTTCCTCATGGTCTACCTGCCTTCACCATATGAACACACACTCACCAGGATCGCCAGAGCCGCCAGCACCTCCAGCTCCAAAGACATGGAGCTGCTGCCACCAAGCCCTGGACCAGAGATAGGGAATGAGGATGAAGATGGAGCAGGGTTTAGGCCAGACAATGAGGCCATAGTAGAGGAAGAAATCACGGACTGAATCAAGCTTGGGTAAAAAATGAGGAGAGGAGAGGAGAGGAGAAGTGATGAGAGGATGTAAGAAATAATCATCAAGTACTTTACAATCCATGACTGAACCCTCTCCTCCTGTACCCAGACCTCTTGCAGATCTTCCTACATCTTTGGACTAAGGGTAGCATTGAGTTTCTGAAGACCAGAAGGAGAAAGAGATTGACCGCTGACTAGCCAACCACAGACCATAATAGTACTAAATGTGCATCTCCCTTTGGCTATCATTGAAGATTTCCTTATTGACTGACAAGATGATGTCTGCACTGTTAGAAATTTTCCTGTAAAAAAACAGTAAACAACTGGCAGCAGGGTTGCCATGCCTCAATTTACAGTTTTGTACTGTTCATGAAAAATACAGTATACTTTCACAGTATTTTACAATTAAATGACTATTTTGTTTGTAATATTTATGCATTTTAATAAACTATTTTTAAAAAACTATGTTAATTAAGACATGAACAGTCATATGATTACATACAATTAAAGGCACTTTTGTTAAGAAAAACACGTTAATAGACCTCACTGATTGTAGGTTTCACAAAATATCTGTTTGAAAATAAATTATTTATGTACTGACCATTTCTCCAACCAAGAGAAATTAGATAAATTTGAACAACAGCAATACATTCATATAACAAAGGAGATCAGTATAGCTCTTTACAAGAGTATTGCATTATGCTTTAATAGAATTTTTTGTTGCTTTCATATCCAGTGGTGTAAACATACCAAGCAGTATCAGACGAGGAGTTTCAGGTATGGCGAGTGTCCTCTCAATGTCAGCTGTGGTGGCAGAACCCTAGGACATTAGAAAGTGAAATACAAAGTGTACTGTTATAAGATGAGTCATTGTATGACATGGCATGGCATGAACATACGTAGTGTGCTGCTTACTATGATCAGTAGGGCAGCAGTAAAGTCATCTACTGCATCTGCAATATCAGAGAAATGTGTCAAAAATCAATCTAAATACAAATGAACAGTCAATTGAGATGATGCACAATGCAAGGTGGAGAAACAATCACAGTTACAGCAAAGCAAATCTTCAGTACTTGTGATCCAATAATTATCTTGAAAATAATCTTGCCTTTATTTGAATCTGCACTGTGACACACAATAATTAGCATGCACTGTAGTCTTACATAATATTAGCCTAATTCAACTGTTGAAGTGACTTACATAGACTGTAAAATGTTTACACGACTATCATAAAGCTTCATGAATTCACTGGCAAAATGCAGGTGTCAACACACGTTAACTTAGTAGAAATTCAAATGCGCTCCTTGTGTTGTTTGATTAATTGGCAATCATCTTTGAAAATTTAACTAGCTGCTAAATCCTTCTAGCATGCGGGTATCAATAAAGTTTTCTGAATCTGAATCATGATGTGCACATGCTGTAATCATCAATGCAAACAAAAGAAAACATTGCTTACAGTAGGTACATACTTTGCACCAATTTATAAATCAAATTATTATTAAATTTTTTAACAGTTCTGTTAAAAAACAGTAAATGGGGTGTAGTTTAACAGATTTTCTTTAGTATTAACAGTAAAGCACTGTATTTTTAAAAAACACCATAATACTGTTGAAATCCTGCTGTAAATTTACAGCAATCTTTTACAGTGCACTTGTAGGAGATGTGTTAAGTTATTCTGTCTCTGCACTTAAGTTATACTAGCTAGTAGTATCTACACATTTAGCTATAGCTAGGTCGCTAGGTTTGCTAACACATGACGGCATTAACCTTTTATCCAATTATAAATTGAAGTTTTATAACCTGTAACTAATGTGTAACTAGTTTTAAAATGTGTCTAAGTGTTAATCATTAGTAGTATTGGAAATTATTTTCTAACCCACTCAGACCATGAGTGGGTTATGTTTTGTTATGCTGTGTATGTGTGATTACATATCTCTATGACTGTCTATAGCCAATGCAAAATGAATGAATGAATGAAAGAATACACAATATATGAATCCAATGACTCACCTCTATTTTATAGTGTGTGTGTGTGTGTGTGTGTGTGTATATGTGTGTGTGTGTGTGTGTGTGTGTGTGTATACTAAGTGCATTATATTCCTGATCTTGCTGATAGCTTCCATGTGGAGAGGATTAAAAGGGTAAGTAGCACCCCATGCCCCCTCCCCACATCCACACATACACATATGGGCATGTAACCATGGCAACAGTCATAAGCATGGGGCAACCATTTCAGTGTGAAGAAAGGGAATGAGGGACAAAGGAGGGAGGTGGAGGAGGGGTGTAAGGAACAGAAATGAAGGAGGAAAGCTTACTGTTGTGGTCAGGGGAGGAGAGATATAAGAAAAAAGAGAAAGAACTGCTGAGAGCTGCTGATTGAATTGAATTGAATTGACAGAGAGAGAAAGATGTAGAGAGGCAGGCAACGGGGCAATGAAGGAGATAAAAAGAATGAGAGGTTGCAATGGGGTGGTTGATAACACTATAGAGGCCACTTGTTCAGCCTGAGGCCTGGTCCACACACGATGCGTCATGGCTGCGTCGCTGAGCTGCTGCGTCTCACATGCGTGTCGGCGTCCACACCGGCTGCGTTTCTGCTGCGTTTCTGCTGCGTCGCGGCTACTGCAAGCCCTATTTGACTACACTGAGTTTGCCTTTGATAATGGCCATAAATAACACATTGTTTCATTTTAAATGTAACTTATATTTAGTTTAGACAGAAAACAGGTTAAGAAGCCCAACTGTAAAAATATAAAAATAAATAATTAAGTACTTGACTATCTAATTGGCATGAGCGAGACCTTAATTTACGGTATCAGAGAGCGCACCTCCGTCAATTCTCAACATCAAAGATGTCTCCAACTGCCGTTGTACCAAAATAAAACAATGAGCTAAACTGATGTCATACTGACGTGCTGTTTATTGGAGTATATGAGCCAAAATACGACTATACAGTTAAGTTAATAAAATCCATAATAACAGGTCCATATCAAGATGACAAATGAGGAAAATGCCAGAATCTATATGGGGTATGAAACTTTTATTTTGGCAAATCGGAAGTGGGAGAAC
>OMLF01055013.1:0-15581 GCA_900302615.1 Holocentrus rufus
GGGTGGTGGGTGGTGGGGGGCAGTCAATCCATCCAGAGAAGATGGGGAATGTTGGAGCGAGGGAGAACATGGGAGGGAGAGAGAGAGAGATGTGCTCAGAGTGAGAGAAGGAGGAGAGGAGAGGGAATAAAGAGAGGGAATGCTTGCTGGAATGGAAAAGCAGGTCAGGATCGTGTCATTCTTCTGCTGTGAGCCGGAGCTAGCTTGGCTGGAGGTTAGACAACAGAGCAGCAGGGTCAGTCGGTGGAGAAAACCTTCTTAGAGAGATATGATTCTGCTGGATCAAATTCTTTTGTCTAAAAGAATTAATGTTCCAGGAGCTGAGAAAAACGACTGTTTAGTTTGACAACCATGACACAACTGTGTTGAAACAACACAAAGGAAGATTCTCAGCAGGATTGATGGACCTTGGATTCATGAAACTTGTTGAGGCAATAAATGGGCATGTAAACCTTTAGCTCTTGTAAAAACATAATGGTTTCAAGGTTTTCCACATGACAGTAGCTATATAGTCCACACATGCTCCATTTTCAAGGTGTTTTTTTTCAATAACGCATTTCACTGCTTTTTTTATTTTTTATTAAAATGTTTTTAATTGCCATGATTCCGTGTTGATTGTTTTTGCTGTGAATTAAAAGCCACTATTATGTGTAAAAGTGGACTGATCCAATCAGTATACGACCTCAGATTTTATTCCTACCGCCCCCGTTTGATTGACAGCCTTTAGCTGCAGCTGTCATCCTCCACCTGGCTCAACAAGCAGCAGTGACTGTTAGTTTGTTAGCACGGTACGGCAATTTTATGCTGTTACTGGATATAAACCATCATTTTAACTGGGGATTATTTTACCAATCTAACATTAGCAAACGGCCTCAATCTAATATGAAGCTTTAGCTAGCGATGGTGTCAGATGGAGACTTTCTCACATCACAAGCCTCCAAAGTGTACGTTCGTGAGCTCTACAGCATTGTTAGCTAGGAAAACATTTGCTAACATATTGTCACAGCGCTAGTAAGAGCCGTAGCTGTTTTACATTAATTGAAGCCCCTAAAACTCCACTGTATCAGTCATTGACTTTGAGGAACTCGCAAATCTTTGGTGAAAGAATAGTACTCAAGAATAATGCTGGAAAAAAAAGTAAATTTTACCCAAATTCACTTGAGGGAATAAAATTTTGCTTTCTAGTTACTTATTGTGCTTCATGAGGCACACCAAACCCTTGGATTCAATAAGGAATACTACAACATTATTTTGGGGGAGTTGAAAAAATACGTTTGTGGAAATAACGAACAACAATTCTATAGGCAGTGCTATCCCATAATTCTTGTCCATAAACATAACTTCTTTCCACCATCCATCCATCCATCCTCACCTTCCACTCGAGACTCCAGGTATTTGTTGAGCTCAGCGTCTTTCCTCACAGCTTCCTCTGACACTTTGGGAGCGCTGGGCAAACACACTAACACAACACTCATGTTATCCCGACTCCCCTAGGATGGAGGGAGGGAGAGAGGGATGGAGAGAGAGCGAGGAAGAAAGGGAGTTAGTGGGTAGCACTGAAACAAAAAGGGTGAAGAGGATTTCCAGGGCACAGGGAGTGGAACGGTCTGCATTGTGTTTGGCATATAAAAGGCAATGGTTCCACACAGGTTCACATACTTTGTTCATTTCTCTGATTATTTTATGTCCTAATAATGGGTCTACAGCAGATGGCCTGTAACTTTTGCTGCCCTTCATTTGGTATTAGGTGCTCAAGAGCAGCACCTCTCAAAGTGCCAGGTTCTGGCGTGTTCATTTGTTGATTTGTTCATGCATGCTGATTTTTGCAGTGTGCAGTGCTTACGAGAAATATCATATGCACTTGGGTGGTGGAGAGCCCCAAAAGCCCCATATAAGGGAATTACAGCGTGCGCCTTTACACCAGGCAGTACGGTATAATTCCCACAAGCATGAGCCAGCTCTAGGTTGGCACATGGTACGTTCACATAACAGAAAGAAGCTCGATGATTTTCTAACTGTGGTGGCTAAGTCAGTGCATGAATTAAATATTTTGTTCAGCGATTCTCTTAGCTACAACAACACTGTGCTACCACAGCACATTGGTGTCAGCAGGTGGAGTTTTTAAAGTCAACATTTTACTCACTCCCATCATGCATACATCTAACCCCAACCCAAGCACCTGTCAACTGTCAGCACAATTCTTATGTTTTAATTTAACTAAAAAAATATTAATAATTGCAGAATCTAAAATTACAATGTTTGGTGTGGCAATGTTGGCTTTTTGAAATTTGATTTCAATTTTAATGTTCTGTTAATGTTCTAAACTAGTGAAGCAGATTCTCCCATTTTAATAATTGAAGATCTACTCAGAGACATCTGTGAGCCAGTGTAGGTGAGGCAACAAACATGGGTCACCTAACAAATGCAAAGTACTAAACAATTCCTCATAATTTCATGTACACTTAACAGTCATTCATCACACAAGTCCTAACGGAAGGAATTCAAGCAGCCTCCCTGTTGCCACAATCATTTTGACAAGTCATCTGTAGCATACAGGGTTCACAGAAGGCTTGATTCTGCTCAATTTCACATATCTGATTTCTTTAAGCCACTACACATAGCATGACATGGGAACACCCTACTGAAGGCCACTGAATCAAGAACTCTTACTCAGCTTACTCAGAGCCCACCAGTTTTAATCTACCTAACTGCTCTAAATTTATCTCACATCAATTTATTTGATATGACTTTATTCGCCCTGTGAGTGTGATCAGCAGAGATTGTAGTTAGCAATGTTTTATGTGGACGATTTCAACGAATAATGCTAATAACAGTAACTGCAACACGTAGCAGGTAGCTGTTTAGGGCCCAATTATACAGAACACATTTTGAAGGTGCGCTGCACTACCATTTTTGTTGAATCCTAATAAACAGAGCAGCCTGCTACATTTGTGTTGTTGTTGCTAGGCAACCACAGAATCAACTGACTATCAGCTGTCAGTCACTAAACCAGCTGTTGTTAATTGCACTGCCTAGCATCAGCGTGATTTGGTTAAATTACACAATCATCTAAACAATAAAAAATAATGGTAAAAGGTTACCAGAAGAGTGCAGCTCTCATTTGCCTCCTGCTATTTTCTGTTTAGCTCGTGGTAACTTCAGTGTGTGAAGTCGTAAAGCAGCTTCACAAAATAATGTGCATAACTTTCAAAACCAATTTTGATCATTTATCAAAGGCCCTATGGAATACTGTACAATTCTGTTACTATGGTAACCATAGGGCCTAAATGTCAGCTGATAAACGGTTTCACACCAACCTGGGCCTCCCTCACACCTGCTCCTGGCCTAACTACTTTTGTTGGGGAAAGCCTGCTTAGGTCTAAATTTTGCAAAATGCAATTAACTACCATTTGAATATTTGCATTGCCTTGAGGGTCAAATGTGTAGAACTATGGCCAAGCATCTCTGAGCAACTACATGTTATTCCTGCCCTGTATACCCAAAGTAACACAGACAAACCTCTTTTTCACAAAGCAATCACAGACAACAAAAATACACATAATAAAACTGCTCTCCTAAACAACATATCTGCACACACCTTGTGCAGGCAGGTGTCCACCACTTCATTGCAGACCCTCTCCAGATCGTCGGACACCTCCAGCCTGGATCTGATAAACTCGCACAACTCCTCATTGGACATGACATCCCAGATTCCATCGCATGCCAGAACCACAAACTGGTCCTGTTCCGGGGCCCGGATCATCTCAAACACATCTGGTTCAGGGCTGACCAGCTGCTCTGTGGGGCCCTTCCCATCCACACATTTGTAGTCGTAGTCCCCCAAGGCCCTAGACACGGCCAGTGACCCATTCACCCTCTGGATCATCACTGAGCCACCAGCGTTCTGGATACGCTCTTTCTCCCGAGGGTTGCAGGGCTTGTGGTCCAGTGTGGAGAAGCAGACATTCGAGTTGCGGTACAGAACAGCTCGCGAGTCGCCGCAGTTGATGAAGAAGAAGTGGTCGGGTGACAGGAGGACGCCCACTGCTGTTGAACCGCTACGGTCCATGCCATTCCGCAGGTCTGAGAAGCTCCGCATGTGCTCGTCGATCCTCAGAAAGCCCGTCCGGATTCCAGCTTTGACTACCTCCAACGTGGGTGGGACAGGGGCTGGAGGCTCACTGGTGGAGCTGTCGGAGCCAGCCTGGGAGCCCTGCAAGCCTTGTGTCCCTGCGGCCCCCAAGCTAGCACTAATGATGTGCTCCAGGAGGTGCTTAGAGCAGTAGTTGGCAACCCTAGAACCAGCATGACCGTCATAGACAGCGAAAAAGGACCAGTCAGCTAGTCCAGGAGCAGGAAGCCCCACCACAGCTGTGTGGGCGTCCTCCATCTCCACCCGCCAGCCCTGCATGGAGCTCAGGCCATAGCGCACGCCGTTACCCTCGCCATGCGAGTTGTACTTCTCCGTCTTGGGCTTGTCCAAGAACGCCCCCATGGCTCTGTTATTGAGAGACCACCACCGCTACCTGTGGTAAAGCAGGGAGACAGAAAGAAGACAGACACAGGAGAGGATGAAGAGAGAGGCAGGCATTAGATTTTCACTGAATGGTTGACTGATTGCAGGTATGTACAGCAACAATGAACCACTGTCCTACTTGTACTCTAGCCTAATTTGCCATATTCTGAATTCTAGCCTCAAACTGCTCCATCAATTTAAGATATTATTAGGTACTATATACCCTTTACTGTTATTCAAACTAAATCATGAAGTAATTGATAGACTGACTGACCACCTATTACCCACAGGACATTCAGTATTTCAGCAATCTGTTTCATGCCCAACTTGGTCTACAATGGTAATGTTGTCAACATTCCTGCTGGCCATGAAAAGACTTCTAAATCTTAAACTTCTCTTCCTCACACATTTAAGGGGGGAGTGAGAGAAAGTTTGACTTTTCATCACTAGAGATTTCAAGCGTACATTTTCCTTTACTGTTTACTTGATAGGCTTAAAGGAATAAGTCAACCAAACAGTGATCATTACTCATCATATCCAGAAATAGCCCAGCCACTCTGGTTTATGCTTAAAGAGACTGGAGAGTGAGCTTAAAAGCTTCTTTGGCCAGCCAGACCAGGCTACTAAGAGCATTAACAAACTGGTGGAGAGGATGTGTAGAATTATCTGTCCATAACTCTGTCTGCATTAGCTAAATGAACAGCAATATGAGGCTGTTTGATCGGGGAGAGAAATTCTGTATCCAGCCGATGTTAACTGGTTACATAATGTCAGAATATGAACTAATATATTGATTGTCACACCACTTAATGGCCTTTTAGCCTCGGAAATTGCACTCTTAAGCTGTACCTTATTTCTGAAATATCGATAAATGTTATTGGCAGAGTCTGTGTTCTGGTCTCTTAATGTACGTATCTGGATTCAGGACAAAAACCCAAGGTCTTTGCATTACAACAGCTGTAATGTTTCATTGAGCCTCTGTCCTGACATAAATTACTCAACTCGAACTAGAGAGGGAATTTTTTCAAATAACCTGCCACTGGATTTATGGGAATCTGTTTGGTCTACTGAGGCCTTACTTTATGTTCTGGATGTTGAGATAGTGGCCACTAGGGCTGAACAATACATCGTTATCATATCGTTATCTAGACATGAACACGCGGGATATCAATATCGCAAAAAGACAACGATGTGCTCACCCAGCTCATCCAATCCAATCTTTTTGGGTCCAAATGATTAATAGGGACAAAACCTTTTGGAACTGATCCAATATTGAGCAAGAGTGCTATAAGCGGCAACTGCGAAATAGCTGCAATGTAATCCAACAGGGCATTTGATCACATCAAAGTTTGTCCACTAAAAGTGCTTGTTTTTGCCACTAAAGAATCCCTACAGAGATAGAGGTGTCTCTAACATGTAACAGAAGTCTCGCTCAAGGAGAAGTCTCGTTTAGAAATCTTGCAAGAAGTGAGTTGTTGCAGGAAGATAGCAGTGTAAACATGAGAGAGCCGTCTGGGGAAGAGTGGAGTATAGAGTTGGAGTACAGAAAGCACATCTTAATGTTACCTGAAAAATTAAAAATTAAACAATGGTTTGTGTTTGCCCATTTCCAAGTTGTGCCAGCAGAATGTCGCACCACACTTTGCACAGCTTTCGCAGACTACCTTTGTTTGATATGGTTGATGTTGTGGCTAGTTGTGCTACAAATGGATGCTAACACATAAAGTACCTACTTAACACTCCTGTCCGTACACTGCGCCTTGCAGACCACTGGGTCTGCAGTGACTATTTGGATCACTACTGCCAACCAAAGAAGAAAAGATATCCTATACCAATGCACTTTACCTAAAGAAAAATGCTGCTCTAAGAATAGAGAGACCTGCTGCAGACCGAGGGAGGGCAATGCGCACAGTGGGAGCGCTCCTTCCTCTCTCCTGGTTTTCGGATACCGAGTCTTCAGACACGGGGAAAGAGGAGAGAAAATTAGACCAGGAGGGAGGGGAAAATAGGCGCACTGTGCCAAAAATCCAGAAGCCTCCGGAGACCAGGAGAGGGGGTGAAGGTTAGCTAAATATTCAAAACCAACAACAATGCACCCATTACAGTATTTTTGATCTGGAGTTTTGCGCGCTTTACCATGTACCATTAGCTAAATAGTCAGCCATGACTATAAATAAATTCTTGCTAGCAGTTCCTCTAGGTCTCAGGTTATGCTACCTTAAATGAATGGTCAGCTCTGATAAGATTTAGCATGGCTTCTTCTATTGTAGACACTCAAAAACGCCCCAGTGCGCAAACAGTAGAGGTAAATAACAATCTGAGCCAGTCAGTGGCAAAAACATGCACTTTTAGTGGACTTACTTTGACGCAGACAAATGCCCTGATGGATTACAATGCAGTTGTTTTGCGGCTGCTGCTTATAGCATTCTTGCTCAATATTAGACTGATTACAAAAATTGTTGTCCCTTTTAATCATTTAGATCCCAAACAATGGGGAAATAGGGCCCAGGTTTAAAAATACAAGAATTATCCTTTAATGACTGAGCTCCGTCCTCACTGCTTGTCATAGCTTCACGCCATGATGTGCCCCTGTGAAAAGGAATGGACCCACTGCCTTCCTCAAAGACAGTTTAACAGATCAGATGCTTGTCAGTAAGAAGGACTGAACCTTGGTCCACCAGCTGAATGATTCTCCTTGTGACTATTCCACCTTCTATCTGAAAAGTAATAGATTAATGTAATAAGCTTTCACTACTTAATAATAACTAACGTAAAGTAATGATGTAAGTAGCACTGTATTAAAATGTAATACCAGACATGCTTAAATCAATGTTTAGGGCATGGTGTGAAATCGACAATCATTTGATGGTGGCCTTATCAATACACGGTAGTGTGTGTGTGTGTGTGTGTGTGTGTGTGTGTGTGTGTGTGTGGTGTGTGCGCATGTGTATGTCCTGCTCTGTCTTTCCTGGATGACAATGATAATGTAATAGAGACTTGGCAAGAAACAGATGTGTAGACACACACACACACATGCACCTTCTCCCTGACTCCATCATTGCACCCTTTTGATATTACCGCTTCTATTTGCATAACCAGCAAACACACACACACCCAGAAACAGGCACACCTCGGTACTGATTAGATATCAAAGGCCTGGGAAGCATCTCTGGTCCAAATCACTTGTCCTGTTACCTGGACAACACATTTAAGTGCACACACACAACTTCTTACTGACCAGATATCAAAGCCCTGGGCAGCATCACCAAACCAAATCATCTGCTCTTTCACCTGTGCATCAGACAATACAAACAACACACAGGCAAGGGGCCTGATATTTTAAGCCTCCTGAGTCACATGCAAAAACAGTAAATCCAACAAGCCACAGGTACACCGATTGTTAGCGCCACATTAAGAAATACCAGCATGCGCACACACATATTTTGGAGTGATAAGCACTGAGCTCTCTGGGGGATGATGTCACCCTGAGTCTGATGTCTCCATGGTTACGCAGCTTGGAGTGGCAGCTGAGTGGTCGCCATAGCAACAGAAGCAGTAGATGTTAGTGGTTGCAGCATGCGACAAGAGGACTGCAGCCATGCCTCTATGCCTGAGTGTGTGTATGCACACATGTACATTGGTGTTTACAGGGTGTATGTGTGTTTCAGGGTTACGTCTTGACAAAAGTAGCAAAGCTGACCTCACTGTCATTTGTTCATTTGTGATCTCTCTTTTTCTCTTTCACACACTCATTCCTGTTTAGATATCAAGGTGGAAAGAATGGCTGATGGCTTTTGTGAGCCAAAGTAGAAAGCTGACTAGCCAACAGACCCAGAGCACCCACAGGTCTCAGACTTCAGACACGGAGGCTAGCATTAACAAGCTAACTCAATTTAGCAGTCAACTGTTGATGGGATCCACGAAGGGCCAGATTAGCCTGTCAAACACAGACAACACACAGCAGTGGGATGTCACTTAAACATATACAAGCTCTCTCTCATGGCCCTTGGCTGGTGACATGGTGCTAAGGTGCCTAAGGCTTACCTCTGCATGACAGCCAACTGCATCACCACACAGTTATAGGCTATCTGTTGGGTAAATGACACATGACTGCTGTTAACAGTAATGAGCAGTGCACTGTGCTTGTGGCCAACTGGCCATGGACCAAACCAGAAAGAAATAAAAGTAATATAATGAGTATACTATCAGTCAAACTGATGAGCTGTAAACGGACTGAACAGAGATGTAGCCTGTTGGTGTAATAGTAGGCTATTGCTGGTGCACTAAAGATAGATGAGCTGTTGAGTGATCTTCTCTGTAATCAACCCATGAATGACCTGCAAGTGTGTCCCAATGGAATAATACTGTGACAATGAAGAAGAGGAGGAAATTAATACCAGCCAAAGGCTTGAACATTTTGGCTGTGACTCATTACGTACATCTACTCTGCCAACAATTTTGGCAAGTAAACCAGCCATCATTTAGACATCCTGCTCTATTCTGAAAGTGTTGTTGGCTGGTAAAACAAAGTGGATGGTTAATACTGGGGTACACTAGTCACTGTGGCCAGTTGACAGAATTTTTAATTTACTACATTATTCACAGAATTATGTTCTGTATTTTAAAAAATCATGGCAAGTTGTTTAATTTTTTCTTATTCTATGCAGGTTTTGGGGCATTTCCTACTTATGTAATAGCACTTGAGTTAAGCAGCAGGCAATGTTTGTGATTCACTCAGTAGTGCATTGCAGGTATTCATACCAACTGGCTGGGAAAGAAGGCAAGGAGCTTCCCTTTCACATTCAATACTTGATTGCCATCCCATTCTCAACACAAGGTTGTGAACTTGCCTCAGTGTACTAAAGAAAAAAAAACAACAATTTAGATTGCAAGGCTACATTAATGTATATGGTATCTTCAAAGCAAAGGCACTTTTAGTCCATTTTCTGACTCGTTTTCCTCATCTCCGGTTAAAATGGCCAATATAGAGCAGGAGTGAACTTCAACATGATCAGTTTCCACTAATGTTCTTATACTGCTGTTTAGGCAGCAGATAATCTTTCCTCTAATTAAGCACCCATTACCTGCAACCACATTTGAAACAGTAACATACTCAAGGTAAGCGCAACATTGGCACATCGTTAGTTGAAAATTGCACTGTGCTCGGTTACTATAACATGTGCCATAAAAAGGCATGGGTTTTATCCAACACTGAAGCGACCCTTGGTCCGGGCAAGCTTTTTTACAAATTGGAGAGGAGGATCAAAGCAGGGATAACTTACACCCCGTCTTTGATGAGTCATCATCTTTATACAGATATTGTAGTCACATCAGAAGCAACCAATTTCCTGGAACAAGTGCTCTTTGCGGAGACAGCTTCAGTCATCTTCAGTACAGCGGCGTCAAGACTGCTGGGTCTGCTACTAGGCCAGACTGGAGACTATCAGACTAGTCTCCGAGACGAGGAAAGTAACCGTGTCATGCAATACCGGACTGAGAGTGGATTCTCAGCAACTGAAAGAGCATGTGCACATGTGTGTGTGTCTGTGTGTGTGTGTGTGTGTGTGTCTACTCTAGCTCCCATGCAGACACCTGGCCTGCCTTCAACCTGACTCCCAGGACTTTGAGTTTAGTGAGAGAAAGTGTGAACATGAATGAAATGTTACTGCATGGGAGCACAAATACAAATCATCTGCATGTGCGCATGTATGTGCACATACAGAAATGTATGACAGTGGTTCAGTGATCCTTCTGAGTCTTGGTCAGAATGAGAGTGTTAACGTGCACAGAATATTCCAACTTAGGTGAGGTAATAATCAGAGTAAATGTTTATATACATTTTCATGACCCAATCACATCTATACCAACATGTGTGATTACCACAACAAAGTAATCTGAATACTACCATGAAAAATAACAGAACACAAAACTTAACTAAACTGCATAAGTGCTGACACATCTCAGTGCAATGGCTAAAACTGCCATATCCCAGGTATGAGCTTAAATTGAATACGACATTAACATTCACAAACATAACACATCATTATCAGAATATTCATGTAGAACCCAGTCTTTTCCTGCTAACACACACACAGTTCTTGTATCTCTCCCTCTTGGCGCTTAACTTGTTTATCTATTGGTTATTCTCAGCTTGCCAGTTAACACTGTGTAACATGGTGACTCTCTCTATAGACACAGCCAAAGTTGCATTGATAAAAGCCTTGGAACATACCTACAGACTACTAGTAGTAGGCTAAAGCAGCATGACAAGTGCAGGATTTCACATCAGGGTGCCAACATAAACATGCCAATGATGATGATGCCATTTCTGGACCACACGGGCATGCAAACACACACAGTCAAACACACAAACTCACACACACTCCAACCACCCAATAAAAGTACCCACAACAAGGCAATAAAACATGTTAACCCCTGCACTAGTGTTTAATAGGCCTAGTATGGAACCAAAAAGTAGAGGGACCAGAGGATTTCAATGAAATCTGTTAAATCCCATGTAAACAACTGATAAAAAATTTCTTAGCTAAACCATAGCACTATCTTAAGAAAAAACACTGTGCAACACAGGTCAATTCAGTCTTAAGGTTGGTATACTTTGTGTCCTCTTGCACATCTGGGGAATATACTCTGCCTTCAGCACAGCTATGTGGTTTAATTGAGCTAAACCAACTCCTACTGCGACTCGCACCTGTTGCAAATATGCAATTTATGTAGCGCAACAAAAATCTCTTTTCAACTCTAATTCGCTCAAACATTGTGGCATTTTGATATCTTGATATACATGAGAAACAGTCAACGTGAAACAACCATCTAAACAAAGGCACCTGTCCAAATGACTGATGGATGCAACAAATTTTGTCAGCAAATGGCGAGAGCTACAGTATACAACAATGTTAAAGGAACATAGCAAAGTAAAAGTGCTATTCCATTTACTTAACTGCATCATTCCATCAAATTAATTGGCTGACTGACACCAACGAAAACCTACTACCCAGCAAAATGCTAAGGTAAACTATTCACTTGGCAAAATAGGACTGGCAAATTAAGAGTTGACCCAACCTCGTCAGCACCAGTATCATCATCATCACCACCATCAACTAAAGATTTAACGTTATGCATACCTATTTGAGTTGTTCCGATCCAACGCTAACTCAAGAGTCAACTGTCCCTGGCTGAAAATGAGGCCACTTTACCATCCATGTTGCTAAACTAGCTAGCCAGCTAAGTTCACAGTTGTCACAGTGCTGTCTACATGTTAGCGGCTGACTAGCTCATGTTAGCAGTAGCTGTTTACTACAAACGTTAGCTAACCTTGCTTACTACAAGGAGTAAACCTTACTTACGTTACAAGAATGAAAATATCGCTATCAGTCCTTCTTCTTGTGACTTCAGTTACAGGTACGGTTAACTGCCGAGGATTGTTTTCAAGGTTTACCTAGCTGCCGTTAATGTTAGCCACTTTCGTTTATCGCCCCCTGCTCGTTAGCTAGCATTTGTACAGCTAGCCAACATTTCACACGATCAGTTCTCCTTTCAGCATGTCTCTGCATCGGATTAAGGCTTTTATATACATGTTTGGCACTGTTACCTAGGAAGCACCAAATGGTTAATAGTTACGTGGGCTGCCGGTTGGAAAGTAAAACACTCGTTTCAGTGAGAGATATCTATGATTTGAACATAAGCTAATTTTGGCTAAAGCTAAATGTATGAGGCAGATGACGTTCTTTCTCAACATCTAGTTTGAGGGAGTGGCAGTCCTCTCGTTCTCTTCACTGATTGGTCAAAAGCCGTTTCAAAGCTGAGATGAGATTGGTCATACAATCAGTCAGTCAGACCTACCTCTGGCATATTGTAAACAATAAAATCAAAACTGTTTGATGGCAGTACTGTAGTGGTTGTGTGTGTGTGTGTGTGTGTGTGTGTGTGTGTGTGTGTGAGAGAGAGAGAGAGAGAGAGCGAGAGAGATGACGAAGAGCATGATAAGGGTTATAAGAACTTAGTCAAAAGTCAAGGGAGTTGAGGGGAAATTGTTCTGCAGCAGAACAGCAGAACATCCATTTTATGAACAAACAATCAAAAACAACACAAACCTAAGCCAAGGATTAGGCAATAGGCAATATTTGGTGTTAATAGCGAATTTGAAGAGGTTAAGAAGTTAGATTATAAATTCTAATCACTGATCTATAAAATACTGATCTATCCATGCATTTTCCATTTGATGTTTTTTCTGCTTTCTTTTCTTTTTCTTTTCTTCAAAAAGATGTCACAGACTTGCTGTCAACATCAGAATGAATCACAACCATGACCTGTAAAATAAATGCCTTCATCAGTATTTACACACACACACACACACACACACACACACACACACACATGCGCGCGCACACACACACACACATACACACGCACACATACATAGAGCACAGCCTCCTTACAAGGCAGAACAGATGGGCATGGGTACATAAGACTGAAGCCACCCAAACTTAAAGAGAATTTTTGTGTTGTTCTGTGTATGCCATGAGACTTAATGAACACAGTGTATCAAACGGTAACTCCAACGTTTCATTGCACTGTGTATTGTACAGTATATTGCATACACATGTATGCATGCATGCTTCTTCAATTATTGTCCACATTTTTTACCATTCCACATGTCAAGAATCAAAAGCAAGAGTTTCAATTTGCAGCCAAACAATGGATAGATCTCCTTTAAAGACCCACTGCACTTAAAATCATGTTTTTTCTGTTTTTAATGCGTTTTGCCAGATAATCCTCAACTATATTGTTGTAGACTATTCTATGTGCTCGGCTTGTCATAGATCATTGTTTTTCTTTTATGGCAGTCAAAATGTCACTTCCCTGCTGCACTCACAGAAGTCGTGATTGATGCAGGCCAATCTGCTACATAATTGTATTGTAATGTAATTGCATAGTGTTAACACAATAGTAGTGAACCAAGTTCAATAGATTCCCTTCTCTAGAGACTTTCTATTTACTACTAAGCTACTTTAAGGCATGAAGGGATTTTTTATGAAGAAAAAACGTATTAAAGCTACTACAAGGAACTTTCGTTGGGTGTTGATTTTAGCGCCCCCTGTGGACAAAAGCAGGAGTGTTTCCTGGGAATGAAGACTGCATTTCCCATGAGCATCACCACCTCATGCGGTAAAGCTCTTTGCTAGCGCTTGCATTTGTTTTGGAAGCAAGTGAAAAAAGACACTTATTTTTAAAACTATTTTTCTTTTTAAACACAGCTGTTTGTCGAATGCATAGCAATGAGGTAATGTATCTATTTGTGCCTATGCAAGATTAATAATTGTAATAGGATGTTGGTGAAACACAGGAAACTTTGTTTCAGTATAGAACATAGAAAAGGCTGCATTCACCACCAAGTCCAGCAATGCGGCACCTTCCTGCTGGGTTGTGTGGAGGTGTGGACATGTTTATTTGTGCTTTAGAATGTAACCTCTGCAAAACAATCAGAAAATAACATTTTGTTTATCTGATTCAACTACTTTGTTCTCACCACCGCCGCTCACTCTCTTCATTCACTCTCTAGCTCACTCAACCTCGGGCTCTCTCTTGCTCACTCAACTACTGCAGCTCACGTGCGCTCTCTTTCTTTTCTGTCATCTTTTTGAAAATCGGGAACCCGATGTCAAATTATATTTTTAGCGTTATCAGCCAAAGAGAAATGTTCTCTTCTTACTCCCTCATGCTAGAGTGCTACATGTTTGATTTTTATATTATTTTATCGGTGAAACTTGTAGCAATGTTTTAGTGCAGTTTTTAAGGCGTCTATGTGTTTATGTGTCTTTGTTGATTGATTGATTGATTGATTGAATGATTGATTGATTTGTTTTATTAATCCCCACACACAAAATTTATTTACCTACTACACACATCAGGAGCCCACAGCACAACCACAACAGTAATAAAAAAAAGGTATAAACACTCGGAAATTAGCAAGATGTACAAAAAAAACATTACTTGACTCAACAGAAAAGCACAGAAAAGCAAATTAGCAAGATGTACCAAAAAAAAAAAAAAAAATCATTACATGACTCAACAGAAAAGCACCCAAATTGGTGCACACAGTCATTTTACTAGCACCAGTAAGTGCCAGAAAATGCAATAATGTGCTTTGTTTTGTACATCACAGCTGTGTGCTCTCTGGGCTAATGAATTACCTCAGATAGCTAAAATGGCTAAGGCTCTACCTGATATCCCAGCAACAGAAATCAGTAGAACTACACATTGACATTTAACTTAGCATAACATCTGTAATTGTTGACAACCTCAGCTGTAGCTTGAAACCATAAGGCTTCACCCAGCTACTATTCATTTATCCTATTTCTGTATCCCTTCTCTGCTACCAAGAGCACGGTCAGTAGCTACATAAAGACAGTAAAATCACCTAATCACCACCAAAAACGGTGGGTCAGTTGCCTAGTCAAACAGTTTTAATCAGGAAATTAAAACTGCCTTCACCAACAGGGATTTGATTAAGCATTCACATATTAGGCAATTAGCAATTTATCCTGAATGTCATCAAGAGAGGCAGCTGTGTGTGACAAAACCACGAGATTATTCAGCTGAAATAAAGCTCAGAAAAACAAAGCTTTATTTAGATTAATGCCTCCTATATTATAACTTTATTTTCAGGTTGCTGCTTTGTAAGCTTGGCACTGATGAACCTGCCTCCCTTTCCATTGATTATATACCATTATCTGGAGATGCCCTCTACTGTATATCTTTTATATGTGATGCAATAAATTACTTAAACTTTATAATGAAAGCATTCTCTGGCTTTCTTCCTATAGTAGAATAAATAAAATATGATACATTGGCTCCACTTGGTTTTCTGGGAAATACTGTTGTATAAGTAATTTTGTCAATATTGCAGGTGGACAGCAAATTTAATGGCGGTCTGCTTGGTAAAATTGTGAAGTATCACTTTTTTTAAGTGCTGTGTGTGTGTGTGTGTGTGTGTGTGTGTGTGTGTGTGTGTGTGTGTGTGTGTGTGTGTGTGTGTGTGTGTGTG
>OMLF01055015.1:0-16179 GCA_900302615.1 Holocentrus rufus
CAAAGGAAACTAAGCATTTCCCAGTAAAGCCCTTAGATTGTGAAGCAGCCAAATTACTTAAGTCCTGTAAATCTCTTTGTAAAACCCATTTGTGTGAAACTACTTTCTGTAACAACTTACATTTTTAATTTCGTTGTTTTTACTTTAGAATTAGAATTTCTCTGCTGAGGCATAATTATTTGCAGTATGGTGCAGAATACACGAACGACAATCACAAGGTCCTCAACATGTTCAGCAACTTTTGCCTTTCTTTCATTTGCTTCTTCATAGGTTATTGTCATCTTATTGCCCCAGATTGTTGGACTTCATTCAGTAAAATATGCATTTTGCACTTCTGACAATCACATCCTACCTATAATATTCACAGCATTGATGCATAGCATCTGTATTATACTGAAAGATAAGGAAGCATCCAAAATACAGTGCAGTAACACATTATAGTCTTCTGTCTAGTGGTACTATATTGACAGTGGGTTTTGCATGAGGATCAGTTAGGAAGGCATGATATTACAGGGCTACTGGATGAAACAATGTGCAGGGAAAAGGGTGTACATTTAATATTGTTGAGGTGGTCAGGTGAATTGAGTATCTTAAGAGTTTAGTAGAGAGGGAAATGGTGGTGTTCAGTCTTGATATGAGGGGTTGGATACATGAAATCATTCTGTCTCAGTGATCCCTGAGTGACCTTAAGAGTTTGGTCATGAGTATGAGATCACTTTCCAATCCCTGTTGGGATTACGATTTTCTGCTCCAATTCAGGCCATCTGAAGTTTTTTACTTATATGGACTGCACAGTAGATAATCACCATACACAGGTATTTATTAAGTGAATGGCACAGACAATAGACACTTTAGATGGTGACAAGGAGTGCATGTATTTGATCACTTAAAAAATGAATGCTATATCATACTGAAACCACAAAAACTTTTAAATACTGATGGAAATCAATGAACAGTGATGGCTGATGTTTCCTCAAATATTTCAGTATCCTGAACAGAAACCCTGTCCATCCATCCATCCATCCATTTTCTGCCACTTATCTGGGGCCGGATCTTGGTGGTAGCAGGCTGAGGAGTGTTACCCATACGTCTTTTTCCCTGACCACATCCACTAGCTTCTCCTGGGTGACCCTGAAGCGTTCCCAGGCCAGCTGGGATATATAATCCCCCCAGGTCTACCCCGAGGTCTCTTCCCAGTTGGACATGCCCAAAACACCTCCACACCAGATGCCAGAACCAACTCATCTGGCTCCTTTCAAGGAAACCATGACAACTCATGTGATCTCTTGTATGCTGTGTTGGGTGGAGCAAGCGCCATGTGCTTTGTTACTGAAATTAGTTCAACAATTAATTTTATAGGCTTACTGATGCTGGCTCCGCTGCTGATCACTTTTCTCAGATCACATAGCAATACCTTGGCATTAATTGACATGCTGAAATACAGACACTCACCCAGCCATGCCCACCATGACATTTCCCTTTGATATTAGGACCATATTGGGAATCTCTGTAAACATTTAAAATGTAATTAACCTATATCATGTTAGGAAGGTACTGCATTTTCCCTCTAGAAATATCATGGTGCAGAAAGCTCCAGTTCTTATTATGAAACATTTGGTGTCCTTTTTCTTTATCTGACCAGTCTGCAATTGTTGCATTTTAGGTCAAGTCTTTGTCTTTATTGTTGCCCACTTCTACAATCAGAATGATCTGAGCAATTTTAATGCTCAGATTTTAATGATTTTAATTTGACCGCTTTACATTGATTTAATTACAGGATAAAGACATAGACATAGCAGTTATAGTTCCTACCACCTAACTTCTCCGAAAACAACTCTCGTTTTATTAAATAATTCCAAGACGTGTATTTCAAATACACATGATACATTGTGTAAATAAGACAGCTTCAGAGTTGGCTAATGACTCCTGTAGACACAAAATACTACCCATAGGTACCCAACCAGTGTGCATACAGAGGTAAAAATGGTATCAAACATCTTGTCTCAGTCTGGGTAAGTCAGAAAAAGAATGGTTTGTTCAAAACATTACAGTATTTTTTTAAGATCACTGGATTATCAGAAAGAAGAAAACATCTTCCTTTGGCCTTGTGCCCATTAGGGAAACGGTGAATTTCATCTTTAGCCACGTTCCTACTGACTCTAATCACCTGTAGAAATCCTGCCATGCGTGGCCTGCCAGATTGGCAGAAAGTGCCCTGAATTGTCCATGCTTTCTGTTAAGCTAATGGCCATGTTGGCTGTAAAGCCTTCCAAACTGCAGGCTGAGTCAACAATGCACACATGGTAGGAGATGGTGGAAGATTCCACTGCCTGACCTTCACCACTGTTTCTCACACCACTCTGTCCACAAACCAATGAAGCTGTCTCTAATGAGAATGGTGATCTATTTAATAAAACATTACTTTTGCTAAACATTATTACATTGTTTTATAAAACATTATCAGCTACTCCTTACCTCCACAGCTGTTTCTGTAGGACACCACCATGTTCTCCCTATCTTGCTTGTGTATTAAACAGGAAATCTTCTCCTCTCTTCTGACAGAAAATTGTGAAAGCTGGAGATAAAGACCTGGATGGACAATTAGACTTTGAGGAGTTTGTGCATTATCTCAGAGACCATGAGAAGAAACTCCGACTGGTCTTCAAGAGCTTGGACAAGAAGAATGATGGTGAGGAAATTTGCTATCAAGTAGAAGGCTAATTTTGCCTCTCCAATGTGATGTGACATACTGAGGACAGATAGGACTGAGAGTAATCAAACTGCAGAACATCTGAAGATTCTCATTCATCCAGATCACTGTGCTTTTAAAAGCTATACAAAGGCAACTGGACTTGTTTGAGGTTCTAGAAGACATTTGGCCCCTCATCCAAAAGACTTCTTCAGTTCTGAACTGAAGCCTTTTCTAGAAGACGTTTTGCCCCTCATCCTTCTTCAGTTCTGAACTGAAGAAGCATTTTGAGAGGCGAAACATCTAAAACTTCAAGCAAGTCCAGTTGCCTTTATATAGCACTTACACAAATTACATAATCTTAAATCTTGGATATACATCAAGATTTTAATTTTTGGACTGCTTTATTTGATTTTTTTTCTGTGGTACAGGCCGAATTGACTCACAAGAAATCATGCAGTCACTTCGTGACCTGGGTGTGAACATCTCTGAGCAACAGGCGGAGAAGATTCTCAAAAGGTGAGGCTAAAAGTGTTGTCCACTCAATGGCTTGGCAAGCCTGTTTAACCTTTGTGTGTGCATGTGTTTGCATTTGTGTGAGTACTGTGTTGTGTAGTTCATACTGTGCCATAAATTCTTCACCTCCACCCTTGATCTTAAGGTAACTGTTCTTCCTCCTACCTCCCATTACTTGATGTCATCCTCACACCTTTCTCACATAGTGCTTAGAAGTTTGGACTGGCAGGGTAGCTGTCGAATGTTGGACTTTTTACATCCTTTTGAGTTTCTGTAGGTGGTTCTCTTTCCTTGATCTGTTCAGCCATGGTGGCTGTTGCTGCTCATGCTGCCTATCCAGTTCTTTTGTTTGCTCCAAACCAGTGGAAAACATAAAACACATCAATTTCCTCTTTTCCCAGGAAAGCGCTACCAGACAGTCGAGTGTACAGAGCAGTAAATGCAAAAGCTTTTGTGAATTTAGAATAGGTCAAATCACTGCTACATTACATTAATTGGTAATCAAGAGTCACAACATCGGCATATATTTATATGAAAATGTTGTGGATCAACACTTTCATAGCTGCATACAGTGATTGGTTCCATGCAAAATAACTAGTGCCTTCTTGACAGAATACTTGACCATCAGGAATTTTCAGTCATTGTGATAATCTCTTGCACTACAACACAAGTGATTATTATTAGTTCAGTGTAATCCTTGTTTGTGGTTCCTCTAACCTCCTGTCTGTCTGTCTATCTGTCTCTCCTTCTCTCTCGCTGGTCTCAGAATAAGGAGGGGTCATATCTGGGCCCCTATCATGTAGTAAGTAGTAGTCTCCATGGTCTGCTTGTTCAGCCTGTGTCACAACCATCACGAATGCATTGTCTATAAATCAGTTACCAGCGTTTTTTTTTTTTTTCTTTCTTTTTTTTCCTTCTCTTTGCTTTCAGGATCAAACATATCTTGAAAATATAGCAAATGTCCAATTCGTAAAAGAAAGGAAATGGTGTGACAGCTCTTGGTGTTTGAGTTGTGGCATGGCGTGCTCAAATTGAGAGCATCTCACTACAACCAAAAGCTCATAATTTCATAAAGAAAACTACAGCAAAACAAAAGTCACCATTAGCTGAGAAAGCACAGTGCATGTGAGCACACAGCTTGTTTTTTTTTTTTCAAATTATCATAAAAGGGGTGACAACAGGAAACCCTCAAATTTCTAATTGGTTATATTTTTGTTTCTTTTACATCACTAGCATGGATAAGAATGGCACAATGACCATTGACTGGAATGAGTGGCGGGATTACCACCTCCTGCACCCGGCTGACAACATTCCTGAGATCATCCTCTACTGGAAACACTCTACGGTACACCGTCATCTTTTACTGTAGAGGCAGCAACATGAGGCATTAAAGGCAAAATACCCTTTTTCCAACTTACCCAGACTGAGACAGGATGTTTGATACCATTTTCAGGATGGACAGAGCTAGGCTAATGACTCCTATAGACCTCAAGTCTTAATGCTAAGCTAACACAAAATGCTACCCATAGGAACCAAACCAGTGGATGCACAGAGGTGAAAATGGTATCGAACATCTTGTCTCAGTCTGCGTAAGTCAGAAAAAGTATTTTTTGTCCAAGATGTTGGAGACTTCTTTAAGCAAGAAACCTGACTGGTTTATATTTTTTACTGACATTTATCATATTCATAAGTTTTGCATGTTACAGCCAAATTCAAATTGTCGCCCCCCCTAACAATTCTTCCTGTTAGCATGCCTACAGCAAAATGTTTATATTCCCTTTTACCAGATCAGTAGGCCACTATCTGACCTAAGTTGTAAGTCATGTCCTTCCAGTAGCAGAGTGGGAGAGTGCCTAGGTTTACCCCACAATTTTACCTGTTCATCCAAGCATCCGACTCACATATATTGTCATAGAGCATGGAAGTCATGGTTTTCCTTTCAGTGGAAAGGAAAACCATATATACCATATGATATATTCGAAACAGTAACCAAAGGATTCTGTGTCGTTCTAGCCATTTGATCAGTTCAAGTAATATAAATAGCCTAAGGTCTAATTGCATACATTAGATACAGAAACCTGGACAAATTCAGATTAATATTTTTTTTTATTGTGTGAATCTTTGTTAATAAAATAATAAAGACTGCATGACTTAAGTAATTTTATTGCCCAAGTAAAAATGAGTCATTTTTACCAAATACAACACATAATGAATGAGTTGAGTTCCACTGACCGGAGAGCTCATGTGACCAGATGATTACTTTCCATGCCACACCTCCTGATCATGTATTCTTCTCCATCTCTAACTGCACCACACATACACCAGGCACTACTGAACACTGACACTGTCTTTGGTGATGGTAGTTGGTATCATTCAGTTCGGAAGTATCAAACTATTTGGGATGGAAGCCATCATATAACGCAAAAAGTGTGGCGTACTGCAAATGAACACAAATCCCTCTGAAACTTTTTTTCAGAACACTATAATATGTGGAGTTACTCTCCAGAACACATAAAACACTTTTTGGGCTGATCAAGAGGCTTTGCTACACAGCTGGATTTATGCAAGAGAAACCCGACCGTTGGCCATGTAAATCCATACTTGGATATCTGACCGGCTTTTTGTGTGTGTGCATGTCTGGAATGAGAGCAGATAAGGAAACTGGCATGATAAATGCAGAAAACACATGCTGGAGAATAAAAACAATACCACTGGTTTGACATGGCTGACATTTTATGTCAGAATTAGTGGTATAATCTATTTAATGTCCTTGTCTCAAAAACATCTCCCCAGTTAAAGTCCAGGAAAACAGAACACTATGAGGCACTGGAAAACACAAGGATGACACCTCTCTCATTGCAATTGTCTTTATTCAACACTGTCATACAGAAACAGATTTTATTTTCTGGGTCATTGAAAATGTTGAAATCTTGTGGATATATCACCTGAACACAATTGTCCCATGTGGCCTAAGTGAATCTTAGGATTTTTAGGGTTCAGGGTCTTTTATTGTCATCTGCTCAGAATAACTCAAGGTCAAAACGGGCAATGAAGCTCTTTGGACAAAACATATATATTGTCATGGTTCTGTGTCTTGGACTCTTGTTTTCTGTGTTTGACTCTTGTATTATGTTTCATGGACTCTTGTGTTTCTTGTTTTGGTTTTCTGTTCCTGTCCTGTCTGATCTGTTCTCCCTTGTGTTTCCCTGTGTATCCTGGCTTCCTTGTGTCTCCTCCTCCCCTGTGTGTGGTGTGGGTGTGGCTCCCTCTCTCTCCCCTGGTGCTTGTTTTCCTCCACACCTGCCCTGCATGTAGTCTGGTCAGCCCTGGTCTTGTGTAGCCCTTCCCAGTCAGTGTTCCCCTGCACACCTGTTTTATATCAGTCTCGTCAGCCCGGTCCTTGTGTTCTTGCCATCCACACCCCTCGTTGTCTCAGTTAACCAATCCCAGTGTTTCCCTCCTTTTCCTAGTGTTGCCCCACTCCAAGTGTGACCTGTTGTTTCCCTTTGTTCTCTGTCGGTTTGTTTGTCTGCCTTCAGCCAGTCTTCAGTTGCCTCAGTGTTCCTCGTTCCTGGCTCCTTGTGTTTCTTTTCTTTTCTTTTTTTTTTTTTGGAATAATTACTTATTTCTTGTGTTTGGGTCCACCGTCCTTGCTACTCAGTGACATATATATAAATAAGGCTAATGTTCAAGTCAACATAAGGCAACTAAAGTTAGAAAAAATAAGGCTAATAAAGTGAAAATGAGGCTAATATGTTTTGAGTATTTTAAGTAAGGATTTTCATTATTTTTACTGATTAATCCTATCAACCCATGTATATCACTGACTCATTCCTGTTATGTGTTTGTATTAGTGATTGGATGAGTGAAAATGTTGTCTTTGCTTTTAATCTCTTCGTAGACCATTGATTCAATCCCTCTCTGCTGCATATTTCCTAGTGGATTAGATCGTTGTGAATTCCTTGAACGAATTTTCTGATTGGATTTGTTTCTGTTGCCTTGTATTTCTGTCTTGTTTCGCCTCAGGTGACAAACTGCAGCCCTACCACACCTGCCTAACATAGTACAATCTTGATGTGAATCTCCCCCTGCCCTATGTATTTGACAGGATCCCACATGCATACCATTGCTGCCTGTGGAAGAGTGCATACTCCAAATGTGTTGCAGCCTGCAAGTGGTTTCCATGTGTTTCGCCTATTTGCATATTTGAAGGCTGTAATAAATACTTATCTTTTTGCATTATACAGTGGCTTCCCTCCCTCAAATATTTTGATACTTTGGATTTTTGCCTTTTTGAGAACTCCATTTTCTACCATCTCTCAGTTTTGTATTTGCTGGTACAGAAATACAGAAAAATGCTATTTCCTGAGGGAGTATTCAGAGGCAGGAAGGCATCAAGTCATATTCCAATTGAATGTTTGCATAAAATGCTGCATACTCACTGACCGTTTCATCTGTTGTTGATGGGAGCACAGCAATTTTAGTTTTCTAGTAACCTTGCAAGACGAGGTTTGATGTGGAGTTGTGAATGAGGAGAGTGGAAGGAAGTGCTCAGCTACTAGTCTGCAGGGTCAGGGTTCTCTCAGATTTCCTGGGCTTCATTCCATACCAACCCCACACTAATTTATTCATGTTAACTCAGTCCCTTAATAGTATAGAGCCTGCTGAATGGCATTCTCTTGACTCTGCAGATATTTGATGTTGGGGAGAGTTTGATGGTGCCTGATGAGTTCACAGCAGAAGAGAAGAAAACCGGTATGTGGTGGCGACATCTAGTGGCTGGAGGAGGAGCCGGTGCAGTGTCTCGAACCTGTACTGCACCACTTGATAGACTCAAAGTACTCATGCAGGTAAAACTCTTGCACATACATCTGTGACAACACACCTTGCCATCAACTCCACTGTGGCATGCACTGGTCTGGCCCAAAATGTTGAAGTATTCTTCAAAGGATAATTCCGGTATTTTTCAACGTGAGTCCTATTTTCCCCTTTATGCGGGTCTAAATGATTAATAGCAACAAAATGTTTTGCAATCGATCCATCTCAAAAGGTTAGACAGGTGATCTCTAAATTGTTGTGTAATGGCTCCCAAAGTCAGGATAGCATGTCCATTAAAATAATAATCTGAACCTGTGAGTGGCAAAACAACCACTTTTGTAGATGTACTTTGACACAGAGAGGTTGTCCCATGGGATTACGTTGCAGCCGTGTTTCATGGTTGCTAGCGTTCTCGCTCAATACTGGACAGATTCCAAACCTTTATGTTCTTATTAATCGTTTAGACCCACACAGAGGGGAAAATAGGGCTCAGGTTCAAAAATACTGGAATTATTTAAGCTTTAAGCTTGACTCTGGTAAACCTTTCCACAATAATGTAGAGATCACCTGTCTAACCCTTTAAGATTTCATTTCATTTCATTACAGACTGAATAGAAAGAACTGAATTTCTGTGCATAATAAGGATAATTTGTCCTGGTCCCAGGTTCATGCCTCCAGAAGCAACAGCATGCGTATTGCTGGTGGCTTTGTCCAGATGATCCGGGAGGGCGGAGTGAGGTCACTGTGGCGAGGCAACGGCATCAATGTCATCAAAATTGCCCCTGAGTCAGCTATCAAGTTCATGGCCTATGAACAGGTAGGCACTGACAGGGCAGACAACGTAAAATGACTGAACTAGGTAATTTATTCATCACACTTTATTGTTGCTTTTCCACAAAGCATTACGTTTTGTGTGCCATCTATTTTCCATCAGATTAAACGATTAATTGGGAGTAACCAGGAGACACTGGGAATCATGGAGAGACTGGTGGCAGGGTCTCTGGCTGGAGCGATCGCCCAGAGCAGCATTTACCCCATGGAGGTGAGGAGACAAGTGACTGTAAGGCTGTTGCATTATGGTCAAGTGTGTATTTATGGAGAAAAGTTTGCAAAATGTGTCCTGTTTTCTTTTTTTTCTCTTTTTTTTTTCTTATAAAGCATCATATAAATCACATTGAAAATACAAGGTAGTTGATAAATTGTTATATTCATGCAAGAAATATCCAAATGGATTATTTTTGGCCTGTGACTGTTCATTTTAACCTGGCCCTCAAGCCATTGCAACACAATGTCAAAGCACCTCTTATTTTGACTATAAAGAGGAAAAACAGACCTTCACTGCTGCATCAGTTATGCACAGGGTGTAAACAAGGCATTTATGTAAATGAGGTTTTTATTTTTTGGTAGTATAAACGATAATGAATAGGATATGTTTAATGTCTAACATTCAACTATTCTTTGAGAAGAAAGTGAAGCTTCACTTCATACATCAGTCGGCCTGACGCCACTCCCTCTCCCCTCAGGTCCTAAAGACACGCCTGGCGCTGAGAAAGACAGGCCAGTACTCTGGCATTGCAGACTGTGCCAAACACATCTTCCAGAAGGAAGGCCTGGCTGCTTTCTACAAGGGATACATCCCCAATATGTTGGGCATCATCCCCTACGCTGGCATTGACTTGGCTGTCTATGAGGTCTGCAGTTGGTGTTGGCTGGCTGGTCTTTTACATATCTTTTTATTTTTATTTTACATTTTTTGGCTGGTCTGGTCCAACTCTTTTGCTGTCTTTCTGTCAGACTCTGAAGAATTCGTGGCTGCAGCGATTCGCCACAGACAGTGCTGATCCAGGCGTGTTTGTCCTCCTAGCTTGTGGTACAACGTCCAGCACCTGCGGCCAGCTGGCCAGCTACCCGTTAGCCCTGGTCAGGACTCGCATGCAGGCACAAGGTTAGTTGCTGCCTTCACCGCTCTGTAGCTCAGTAGCCTATATGTTAAGATTTCAGGCCATTCAGGTCAATGGAGTACCAATCAGACAATCAGACAACCAGATTTAATTCCAAATTTTTTATTCCAGATTGGTTGTCTCTAAGTTGGCATTTACTCTGTTCTTGTTTGCATCCCATTTTGCTTTGCTGTATCCTCTTATTTGCTGCTACACTGAACTTGTTTCTCCTTAATTGAAGTTAAACGCTCAGCCATGTTAACTGTATCAAAGTCAGTGTGCCATAGTGTGAGAGGCTGGCCTGGTGCACAGATAGACCCTCCATAACTGGAATGTCACTGTCATGTGAGATATGTGGAGAAGCAAATGCCTAATCACAATGTGTACAATATTGCAAAGGTGCGCAAAATGCCTAAAAACCCTTCAAAATAAAAAAAGCATGATAAAATTGATAGTAGTTGAATGTGTGCAAGACAAAGTTTTTTATGCATGGAGAAAATTTAAAATAGCCTCAAACATGGTACTTTAACCTAAATCTGAAAGTATTACTAAAATCAATTTCCTTATTGACATTTGGAGTAACATTTTGAGTTGAAGTTTGTGCCTAACATCCATGCTAAGAATGAATATGCAGACTTTCAGGCATAGAGGAAGGTAATGTTCTTATGGATCATACACTGGACTGCTGCCATCAGTTTTTCATTTACTATAGGTAAGTTAATGAAATCTGACAGTAGTTAGTACATCTTTTTATCCCTAATTAAGCATAGCAAAGGTTATTATAACAAGGTTTCAGTCTTCTAAAGCAGCTGCTACTGTTGTGGGTTACTGTACCTGTCTTTGTTATGTAGGACAATTAGACATTCAGCATTACACAATACAGTATAAATTCAAAATGATCTCTATTAGATTGCTCCAATTTTATTTCCCTTAGCCTAATAGCTACTGCTGTGGGTATGACGTACTGTCTTCCCCCTGGCTGCCATGTATGCCCAGTTGAATGGACAGCTAGAAATTTTAGCTAATCTTACCAATTGTAGGATTGTACTATTAAATATAAATAACAACTGAAAGTGTCAAAGCAGTGGAATCCACATTGATGCACTATTGGAATTAGCTTCAACAGTGACACAAAATTCAGTGACTCAATCATGAGCTTAAGTTATCTTGCACAAAGTCAAAATGTCAAACAAGACATTTCTGGTGCTACATCCTAAGTTTTTATGAGTTTTTATGTGGACTGTGGCCACTGGCAGGCTAGGCATGACGATGTTGAGACAGCGTAATGTTTTATCAGCCTGTCTCCTCATGGTTTCCCCCAGCCACCCTCGAAGGAGGCCCTCAGATGACGATGACGGGCCTGTTCAGACACATTGTCAGGACCGAGGGAGCCACGGGACTCTACCGAGGCCTGGCGCCCAACTTCATGAAGGTCATTCCAGCCGTCAGCATCAGCTACGTTGTCTACGAGCACCTCAAGATCACACTGGGGGTACAGTCGCGGTGAAGAGGACAGCGGCGAGCGAAGAGCAAGACGCCATAGATTGTTTTCTTTTCTTTTGAGCAGAGCATTGAAGAGAAGACAGTGTGGAGCTAAGCCAAGCAAGAGAGCTTCAGAAAATTGGGGGGAAAACTTCAGCCAAACAGCTCATGTTTTTTATCCTCCAACCCCACATTTTAGAGGTAAATCCAAATCAAAATTTTAAAGAATTAAATTGAGATGAAAGGATGGCCAGAGGAAGGTAATGAGGACAAATGATTGACTCTAAGGACACTAAAAAGAAGGGAAGCTAATGAAGACTGTATGGACAAAAGCTTGACGGATTCATCTGTTTTGAACTCATAAAATTGCTATTGTCACTATTTAAGACATTGTTTTTGCAGCCCAGTAGTGCTTCACAAAGTCAACTGTTAGTGTAATCTGGGTTTTGAAAAAACAAGGTTTACACTGAAGCCATGTAAGTCTGCTGCAAGCCTGCATGATTTTGGGGACCAAAGATGCTGTTGAGCACTGTGTCACAGTAGCAGGTGTGCATTTGTTCATGGGAGTGACTAACCCAGGAATTAGCCTATAGTGTCCTTTAGGTGGCAAGAGAGACCAGTCTGGTTTATACTTAGAAAGACACTATTAGAAAGGCTTTGCACAAGCATATCACTCGGCTTTTCATGTGTCTCTCTATTACAGAGCTGTATTTTCCCCCAAAACAAATTGTACGTAAACACTGTAAATTCTTCAAGCATAAAAGAGTGGCTTGAATATCTAAACTCAGTTCTGTAAATGTGTAAAACCATGTTTTGCAGGTGCAATCCTCACGTGACAATTCCAGATTAGCACTCATATCTATAAGAGACCTGAGGCCTGCAACTCTGGGGAAAACTTTTCAGATTTTTAAAATTATTTTTAGCATTGAACCATTTCACAATGTTGAAGTTTAGATACAATTCCCAAAGGAGCCTAATCACCTAGTGTCAAACAATGCCAAACAAACTTCGTAGTTCTATGTGCCAAGGAGTGTATCAAGTGGGCTTTGCTAAGAGACAGTCAAAAGAAGACTTGGTCTGAAGTAATGAAAGGAGACTTCTGGATTAAAGAGAGAGCTATATCAGCAATCTGTCCAGTGCACTATCACTGAGCAAAGCTACTGTAGGCAGGTGAAATAATTAGATCAAGATCCCACTGTTTTCAGAGCTAAATAGTTTCTTTTTATTTCAATTTTCAGGTTTATTGTCTGCAACATGGACATTTGGCTTTGGCTTTACCACGCCAAAGACAAAATACACCAACAACAAAATGCCGCTTGCAAGTAGCAACAAGTAGAACCAAGCACACTGATGTTAAAAACTGAGATGTCAAGAGCTTTATGAATGTAAACATTACTGTGGACTGAGAAACACTTACGTACACTTACACACTTAAAACTGCCCTTGACTTAAATGAAGTCTGGCAGGACTGAAGGTGTTCAGTAAGTTTCATAGTGAATGTGTAAGCCCTCATGTGTTATGTGATAAACCATGCACATGTGGACTAATAACATTTATGCTGTCAGGAAATCACATTTGGTAGACTTGGCTTGTCCTTGATGTGAAGTTGTAGAGCAAGGAAAGACGGTTTTTCATGGCTTCCTATCCAGGGAGTTTTTGGATTAGCCATACTTTGTCTGTGTCAGGATCTTTCAGTTGTTAATTAAAGGAATACACCAACATTTTGGGCAAAATACCCTTACCCAGAGTGAGACAAGACGTTCCTTACCATTTTCACCTCTGTATGCCCACTCGTTCGGTTCGTATGGGTAGCATTTTGTGTTAGCTTAGCATCAAGACTTGAGGTTTACAGGAGTCATTAGCCTAGCCCCGTCAAAGTGAAAAAATAAACCTTAGCTGTCCAAAGCTGTCTTATTTACACAATGTATTGTGTATTTGAAATACATCTTGGATTTTTTTTTTGAAACAAGAGTTGTTTTAGGAGAAGTTAGATGGTATGAGCCACCACTGCTGAATACAGGCGCTAGGATGCCTTTGCAGCAGCTATAGTTCCTACCATGTAACTTCTCCCAAAACGACTTTTTTTTTTTTTTTAATTAGTATTATTATTATTTCCAAGACGTGTATTTCAAATACACATGACACATTCTGTAAATAAGACAGCTTTGGAGTTGCTGTATGGATTATTTTTTCACTTTGACGGAGCTAGGGTAATGACTCCTGTAGACTTCAAGTCTTTATGTTAAGCTAACACAAAAAGCTATCCGTAAGAGCTGAATGAGTGGATGTACGGTGAAAATGTTATGGAACAAATTCTCTCTCTCTCTCGGGGTAAGTCGAAAAAAGGGTATTTTGCCCAAAATGTTGGAGTATTCCTTTAAAGCAGAAACATCAGGCTTAGTATTTGTTTTGAGGCAAGTGCACACCACGTGTAAAATATCCATGCTGTCATTTAGCACCTTAATATGCCAATGTAAATTGTGCAACAGCAGGAGGACAACAACAGAAAAGTGATAGTAGCTCAGTTTGTGCAGGGCATGAATCACAGTGGATCAGTAGAGTCCTTAACTTGTGAAATACTTAGATACCAACATGGTAGTGTACTTAACAAGTGCCTCAGAAGAACTGATATCAGGATACATATGAAATGCTATTTTAAAGAGACAACAAGAAAGGAGTGAATGAAGCAGATATGTGGTTTCCCCATACTGATACAGTCGATGTAACCTTTTAATTGTACTGTGCTTTTACCCTTTGGCATAGTAAGGCTGTGCATCTAGTTGCACATGGGATTTCCCATACTATTTCACCACCAAAAACTCTACTAACTACTGTTCTGTAGCATATTATTGCACAGTGGTTCTGTTTGGACTCCCACCAAAGTTGTAAAGCTTTCTGAGGAGGCATGAGCACTGAATACATTTCTTAAAACAATCTATGTGTTAATAGATTTGTTCTCTAGATAAAGACTTGAAGTTATCTTTGCACATTGCTGCAGTAGTTACTTGCTAAAAGCAGGTCTAAGCTCAATGCATACAAGCAGCTCTAAATCTCAACCACTGATCCCCATTGGTCCTGACTGTACATAACTGTAACATAATTTTAAACTTGTGCTGTTTGTGTATTTAACACAGTTTAGTCTGAATAACTGCCCTCTAGCAAAACTCATTGTGGGTTGTCAGAGAATCTCTGGTCCAAACGACAAAGCCAGCATTCAACCTTAGATCAAAAACCCATAGCAAAGTAGAAGGATTATAATACAAACATATTTGTGGTATGTTGGCATGCCAGTATGTGTCTAATATTACTTACAGGGCTTGGCTAGAGCCTGAAAGGTGTGTAAGTTTTGCTTATGATACATATTATAATTATTTTTAAAAACCTAGAACCACTTTCAGATCGCACAGATTTAAACAAATAATTTCCAACAAAGTTAGCTGGCAGTAAACCTTGAAGATACTCCTTTCTGTTGTAAATTTGTTCCGAGGGTAAGAACACAGTGAGTTACTCTGTAATGTCAAACATCCCAGACATCCATTTTTCCTCTGTGAACACTATTTGTTGAGTACAGGATAAGTGCCCCACAGCACCATGAAGTTTTGACATTTCAAAGTTTTAAAATTCCAAACTACTTATAGCAGCTTTAAATACCTTCACAAAAGCATTCCCTGTGCTTTGCTTGACAAAATGGTGAAAGTCTAAACAGAAGAGATGTTGTGTTAGTACCTTTTTCGTACATTTGCACAGAATGGAAGTAAGTGCAATGGACATAAAATAATTCAGTGCACTGGCCCCAGTCTTCCTTGGAGCAATATTAGAAATCTCTAATGATTGAAATACAGTACCTATGGTTCCTAGAGGACTAATTTTAACTGGAAATCACATTTGTTAAGAACTCTATCCTTTAAGCAATCTGTGCTTTATTTCAATGAGCAAGGCAAGTAGCTACATTATTCTACAAGCATTACAGTTGAGTTGGTATGGACAGAGCTACATGTTTTATCACTTTCTGTTGTGCAGGTGTAAATCCTCCACTGTAAAAATCTATAAAACTATAGAAGACGTTCGCTGGCTTGCTGGCAAAATATTTACCATTCTTGTAAATCCATTGTTCTTTGAGTCATTTGGCAGTACTTCCAACACGTAGCTCTCTCAGCATATGACTAATACTTATGTCAAGTGGTCACAGATTTCCATGAGTGCCTTGAGTGTTCAACGCAAGAAATCAGCGCCCCACCTCTTAAATGCACCCAAACACTAAAAGAGGTGGACTCTGTGAAACACCACATGCACTTTGTGGTATTCTGCTTTAATTGAAACAAAATGTTCTGCTTTGTTATTTATGTATTTATTTATTTATTTTTACAAAATGGTGACTGAATCTGTGATCAATTTGTAATAGAGTAATTCTATATTCAGGTGGTTCTATGGTTTTTGAGTAGTCTATGAACGTAGTCTATGAATGAAGTGCATGGGTTTTGTTTTCTAGAGAAATTGCTTCCTAAATGAATGGGAGTTATAGAGGCAGCTGTGAAATGCTTCAAAACACAATGCCAACATGAAGAATGAGAATGCTTTGTTTCATTGTAAGTAATAATGAATTTGGCCCAAGTAAAACATGCTGCAGTCAGATCCATAGATGACACCTACTGCTTTCACATTTTACAAAAGTTTGCATGATAATAACCACAAAGCCAAACCCAGCATTTAAATCACAAACACTTCTCAGGCATA
>OMLF01055018.1:0-17377 GCA_900302615.1 Holocentrus rufus
AAAAAAAAAAAAAAAAAAAAAAACTGAAGCCAAATTAGCAGTGGTAGAAAGTGTGCTATAATTTCCTACTCAGGTGTAACTTTGCTGATAGCCTACTTTTAGTAGAAGTAAAAGCACAGGTGTGAGATCTTGCATAATTAGTAAAAAAGTAGCTCTAAAGTCTACGTAGTGTAAAAGTATGTGATTTCCATTATGAAAATAGAACTTGTTAGATGTGATCTTTCAGGTGCTCTTACTTAAAGGACTGGATGAGAGAGTTCAAACTTGACTCTTTTCATTGCAAAATGTGGAAATTGCAAAGTACAATGCGCAAACAAAGTAAGGCCAACTATTCCCCTTGTCTTTCTTGACTGACCGTTCAAAATGAGTGACTCCACAATTTATTAAATCAGAATTGTCTGGCTGATGCTTACAGCATACAAAATATGTTCCCTGATGTGATTTAAAATGCAGTGGTAATACTAAAGTAGTATCCTCTTTAATTACATAAAAGTAACTGACTTCCCATGCACAGTACATGTACATGGGAAAATACTCAATAACAGTAATTAACAGTAATGTTATTGAGTAAACAGAAGTGAGTGAGCACTCTCTTCAGAGAAAGCTGCATTCATCAATGTTTGATTGTTAGATCTTTGCCCCTTTCATCCCTTTGGTATCCTTTAGTATAAAACCTCACAGACCAGCCTGGTTAGTGGACTTGAGCATGCTTTGTGCATTTTACTAACATGACCTTATGTGATTTGTGGGCACTTAGTTTGAATTTTTCAACCAATTCCCTCATTGTTGCCATTTGCCAACATACAGTTGCAAGTTGCATAGGTTGGCTTGTGCAACGTAAAGCAAATCTGCCTGCCATCACTATCACAGTCTGCCTTGAATCTCTGCTCTTTTGCAGGAAGTTGGACCTCCCATCATGTGCTGTGGATGCTGCCTCAGAGCGGGACTTTGAGCTGAAGGGCTACAAGTTTGAAGCTGCCCATGAACAACTGAGGCCACCCAGGAAGGTCCGGGTGGGACTCATCCAGAACCACATTGTTCTGCCAACTGATGCTCCGATCCTGGACCAGGTCAGAAGCAACTAGCTGGTCAGATCAGAGCCAAGCACATTTTATTTGCTTGTAAATACATGTACATGAACCTGTCGTGGTGGCACTGGGAAAGAGACAAATCGGACATAGTGAGACATAGTGAGACTGTTTGGTTGATGGTTGATGGTTGATGTGTCAGTCAGTTGAGTAACTCCTCTGTTTGTCCTGCTCCACAGATCAATGCTATGCATAGTCGGATTGGTGAAATGGTTGAGGTAGCAGCCATGTGCGGAGTTAACATTGTCTGCTTTCAGGAGACCTGGAGTGAGTGCTATCACAAGTCAAAGCTTCAAGAATCCTAACAGGCCTTTTTCACAGAAGGCATTTTGACATGAACTAACAGGCAAACACAGGTGCTACTAATGACTTGAATTAAGGTTCCATTCCATTTAAGTCTAGCAGAGTCTTTCCAGTGAGCCAGCATGAACAATAGCAGGACCCTGGCTCTGTCAAATGGAACTGAACCTCCTCATTAACATCATTAGTAACACCTGTGTTTATCTGCTATTTCATGTTACAATGGCTGCTGTGAAAAAGTTCTATTTACAATATGATCATTTGCAATCCCGTGTAATATGCACCGCAGCCCAGCTCGTATGACAGACTGACCTGCTTTTGGTGTCTGCAGCCATGCCCTTTGCTTTCTGCACCCGTGAGAAAGAACCATGGACAGAGTTTGCCGAGTCCGCCGAGGAAGGAAACACCACACGCTTCTGCCAAGAGGTGAGATTATAGTCTGTTACAGTACATGGACGTGCTTTATTGCAGCTCACAAACCCAGTGCAACATGACTGGGAAATGCAACATGTCCTTTTGTCATTCACTTATACATAATTGCTAATTAGTAATACTGATCCATGAAGTAATAATAAGTATAGTAATAAAAATACTGCTGATAATGAAGCTGACAAAACTAGCCTATTACTGCAGCTACTATTACTACTAACAGTAATCCTAAAAATAATGATACATTCACACTTTACAACGTCATAAAGCGGTTTACAAACAATAAAATGACAATAAATGAAAGTCTATAAGGTATACAATATCTATAAAAGTAAGAATAAACATGAATGCTGTTTCCAGTTGGCCAAGAAATACAATTTGGTGGTTGTGTCCCCCATTCTGGAGCGAGATGAGCTGCACAGCACACTGTGGAATACAGCAGTGGTGATCTCCAACTCGGGAAAGGTGCTCGGAAAGACCAGGAAGAACCATATTCCCAGGATTGGAGACTTCAATGAGGTTAGCTCATGGTCACCTTGTTCCCGCTCATTTTGAAAAGTTTACTTGCACACTGATTGTGGTCATAGCACCTTATCAATATGTTGAGTTTGATCATTTGTCCACAATGATTAGGTTTAGAATTAGATATTTAAGTTTTACCTTTGTCGTTTATCTTTTCACTTAGTCTACATATTACATGGAGGGCGACACTGGCCATACAGTGTTCCAGACCCAGTACGGGAAGATAGCTGTGAATATCTGTTACGGGCGTCATCATCCTCTCAACTGGTTCATGTTCAGCATGAATGGAGCTGAGATCATCTTCAACCCCTCGGCTACTGTCGGAGCGCTCAGGTAGGGGACACAATGGGCCCTGGGAATGCCAACTTCAGTAACTTAACCGGTGTTTTGTTTTTTAGTCTCATTTTTGCTTGCTTATGTGACTATGAAGAATGCAACACAATAGTAGTACCTTAGTAGTATTACTATGATTATTACTGTTGCTGTTATTATACCAAGAATAATAGGTTATTTTTTCTGCAGTGAGCCCATGTGGTCAATTGAGGCCAGGAATGCAGCAATAGCAAACCACTGCTTTACCTGTGCAATCAACCGTGTTGGGACGGTAAGTCTGTCTGTAATTATAGCTACAGTCTCCCAGTGATGAGAGTCAGTTATGGTTGAGGTCAGTGACAGCACTGAGTATTAAAAATGTCTTATGCCTTTAATGCTTAGGTGAGCTGTTCATTCATATTTCAATCTAAGTATTATTTTTACTCAGAAATTTACACAGCAGCCCCGTATTGCTTTTACAAGCTTCATGGCCACTGAATTCAACATCACTGTAAACATCTTGGTACAACTGCTCTGCCTTCACCTGCATCTTTATGTTTTATGCAGGAACATTTCAAAAGTGAGTTTACATCTGGTGATGGAAAAAAAGGTAAAAGAGTTACTTTCTTGAACTGAGATGAAGTCAAGTGTGTTTCATCCTCATTCCTATATCAACATGTTATGTTGTCAAGTGTTGACCTCATAGCACAGACACCCAGTGTCCAGCTGCCCATCTTCTCCTCTCTTCTCTTCTCTCCTTGCACCAACATGACTCGTAGCTCCTCAGAATATATTAGACACAGACTGTTCACACAGACAGTAACAGACAGTTACAGACAGTTCTCCTTGGCTTTACAGCTCACCACGATTTTGGGCATTTCTATGGGTCAAGTTATGTGGCTGCGCCTGATGGCAGCCGCTCCCCCGGTCTCTCTAGGACCCGTGATGGACTACTAGTGGTGGAGATGGATCTCAACATGAACCGACAAATCAGTGACAAATGGAGTTTTAAGGTAAGCTCAACCAGGCATGACAGGCATGTCAGACATGTCTCACTCAAGTAGTTTGAGAACATGAGGTGGGTGTGGTGAACATGAATGCACGTGCAATATCTTTGGGCCTGACAGTTTCTGAATATCACATAAATGGGAAAGGTTGTGTGGTTATGTTTATTCCTACAATTTGTAGATTGAATGTGACCTATTAAGAACCAGAAAACAGGTTTAGGAAGCTGTGTACGAGTGCACACCATTCAATGTTCTTCTGCCTCACGGTGTTTGTCTTTGCAGATGACTGGAAGGTATGCTGAGTATGCAGAGGAACTGTCTGTGGCTGCCAGACATGACTTCAAACCCAACATAGTGAAGGAGTAGACAATATTGCACATGCATATTGTATATTTGCTATGGCCCATTTCAGTATTGATCACTTATTAGCTCAGTTGATCTTTTCATTTGTGTTCAGTATACTTTCAATGACAAGGATGAAGCATGTGTTCAAAATCCTTTATTGATTACAGCACATAATAAATGCAGTTGCATGTTTCATAAAAAATAAAGTTTGCGTTTTCAAACGGGCTATTTGTTCATACAAAAAATGCTGGACCAGAAAGAAATCAGACTTTCCATTTAGACTTAGAAAAGCCATTTCATGGTAAAATTGATAATTTAAATAATACATAATTATGTCTGGTATGAAAAGCATAGTGCAATAACTTCATCCATGATACCAAAATAAAAAAATAAAATGTGAAATTGAGAAAATTAACGCCATTTTATATAGTTTCCAAAAATCACTGGTTTGAACAGAAACATATCCGTGCCAAAATTTAAGCTGTTTTGCCACACTGTCAAAATGAGCCTGCAGGACATCCATCTAAACTCAGACCATCTGATGATGAGCTCCTCTTCCGATGATGTGAATGAAAACAGAAATGAACTCGCATTCAAGAAAGTCACCATGTCCGTCCAGCAGCAGCAGGCCGGCTGTCAGCGTTGTCCAAGCAGCTTTGCCGAGCAGATGTGGTTCCGTAGACAGGCTACGGAGTATTGCATTGAATTAGCACGTGACAACTTTTGTCAATTCATACGTACATCACACTTCAAGGGCGTTAATTACCTGAGACTTTCAAAATACAATTACTCCCTCTATTCCCTGTTGATACAATAATCGCACTAAGAAGTGACTAAACACCAAAAAGTGTCGGAGTAATTACAGAGAATTTATGAACAGATTAGTGAGGTGAGGGTTGTGGCTGCAGATGAGCCCCTTAAACTTCAACACAACGAAATTCCTGGTAAAATGTGCTTAGTTTTGCACTCATACTTCTTGATATTTCGATCCACTCTATTTTCTCAGGTCTGACAGTTTGAGATGTCAATAGGTCAAATCTATGAGCTACTACATTAAAATGTAACAAAGAAAAGACAGTAAAATTCATTTAAACTATCATCTTGTCTCCAGCAAATAAAAGAACGGCTTGTGTTGTTAAACCTTCCAGCTGTTCCAATCCTTCACAGGTTGAGTGGTATTGGCTATGTGAGGGAGAGTGAGGGCGGTGAACCTGCAGTGAAACGTTCTTTCTGTGAGTAGGCAGCCATATTAGCACCAGAGAGAACAGTCCAAAGAAATCTGCGACGGTTAGATAGAGCAGGAGCCACTGGGCCCAGACAGGGGACCTGCAGCACCTTGATGTTCCTACAATGTAAATGGGATGGGAAGAGTGGAATCCAAGTCCTCCACAGCTGTCCATCAGCTCTCCTTGAAGATGAACAGGATATCCTCATCTGTCCCATAACTGCGCCGAGCTTCCTCAAAGTTATTGATGCTGGTACAACACATCCCTAAGTAACACAAACACACCATGTGTCAGTTCCAAACTAAAGACAATTCTATATTAATTAATAATTATAACATTTATGGTCAGTCAACCATTCTTCTGCAAATGAATGCAATAATGCATGATGGCATCTTTAAATCTAGTTTTCATGACTGGATCTGATTTTGAAATTATTTTTTTCCAGAAATGCATACAATACAAAGACATTAAATACACATGACCAATTAAAAAACAGAATCTTATTAGGCTTTAACAGGCAATTATTTGCCTAATGGACAGTCCTGGAGGTCACAGTGCTAGATTTCTGCTTAATGATGCCATAGCATAGTATTACATAATCAAATACCTCTGTATTCATTTTGACACAAGAATAGTCAAGTCTAACAGGATTCAATTCAAACCGAGCAGCAACATATCTGGGACCTGGTTTTTGCAGCATTCAGGCCTGCCATTCCATATTTGACCACTAAAACAAAATTATGAGAAAATGTGTCTTTTCCCAATGTTTTGAGCTATTTTCAGTTTTTAAGAAATCCTTGGCTACATAACCTTGTGTTTAGACTCCACTGAAACATTTCATAGGACCAAACAAGACAATACTGAGGAGACACTGGCTGATGGCAAAAGCTGGTGATCATGGTCTGAGTCTGTAAAGTCAAATTGTATTACATCAAGTTTTATTATGATGAGGATCAAAACACTCACAGATGTAAGCATTTAGGTTTTAGGTACTGGATATTATAAAGATCTCATTCTTGAGGTTTACTAAACTCATCATTAAGTCATTGTGAGGGCTGTACGACTAAGCTTGGCTTGACTCGGCAGCATCCTGATATGCGCTGTGTGTTCTGGTTTCTTGGACTTTGCACAGGTGAAATTACTCACGGTCAGAGTACGCAGGGTTGTTGTAGAATATGCAGCCGGTGCTCCTGTTGAAGCCACACACAACCACAAAGTGACCTTGGTACTCCGGCTTCCTGCAGAAACACTTTTGGCCCACAGGGAGGAAGCAGCAGTATTTGACAGGTGAAGAACAGAGTTCACATGTCAACACAACAGCGTTGACCAGCACTATGGCAACGTGGCCCTGGTCAAGATGAGCCTGGATTTCCTGAATTGTCACAGAGCTATAAAAGAAAAGCACAGACATTTTCAGGTATTAGTTTTAATTTGGTTTAAATCAGAGGTGCTGATTTGTCAGATTTAATAACCATTAACAGAAGACTCACCATTTCTTCACCACCACACCCTTGCTCTCTGCCTTAAGGAAGAGCTCATTCACTCGGTCTTCTTCTGTATCAAAATGCTTCTTATAGAAGGACTGTGAACCGTACAGAGAGACAAAGACACACCAACACAGAAACTGTAAAATCCTATTAAAAGCAGCATCAAAGCCAAACAAAGTGCTGTGAACAGTATTGACTGAAAAATCCTTAACTCATGACAAGTACCTGATTCCTAAAGCCCTTGTCAACACCCAGAGTCTGAGTGCAAAAGCGGTGTCTGATCCCCAGGTGGCACATGAGGTAGGCCAGGTCTATAGTCCACACACTCTCTGTCAGCTTCAGCTCCCAGCAGGCACTCTGAAACTCCTCATCACTGACTGGGTGGAGGTATCTGCAAGGTTCAACAGTTACTTACAGCTGCAACACTGGAAGGGTAAAAATTGGGGCCAGTACATTCAGCTGGCTCGTGTAGAGAGAATGGCATACCAAAGTGAGTTTAAAAATAAGTCAGTATTACTTTGATCATGGGCAAAAACATCTATAAAAACATAACTTCAAGTATTTTACAAACTGTTAGGCCTCGCTGTTGAGCTCAAGTCATCAGTTACCTGTTCGACTTGTTCACTCAAACCAAATTACAGCGTGGGGACGGCAACACAGAACATGAAACAGTTTATCAAAGTTCAGATGTCAGTCAAATTAAGTGTTAGACAGATTAGCTATATGCTGAATTTACCAGAAAAGCTGATCGGTTACTAAGTATAAAAAAAGTACTTTTATCAATATGCAAGTCAACATTAAACTTTTTTCAAATAATATTTGGTGTGCTGTTCCCTACAAGAGACAGCTGATTCTTCAGAGGCTAGGCTGTAAAGTACAAAGTTATTAGGTAATAGGTGGGGTACATAATGCTAACAAAGAGGTCTCCATGTCTGATTGACTTAGAAACTTCAATGTACTTACTTCAACACCATTCTGGAGCAAGCTAGCCCACAGTCCCAGTGGTACAGCTGCCGTATGGCAGGTACGTTCAACAGAACGACATCATCTGTGAAAATGTGAGGTACATTGCAATTTGTTTAAGTTCCAGCGTTAACGTTAATAGAAAATAAGCGTGTTCAGGCGACATTAACGTTAGCCAGCTCGATTTTACGCTAGTGTTGTTAATAGCAGAGCTTGTCGTCTCACTCACCTGTCATTCTGGGGTATTCTAGTTAGACAGGTAACCAGCTAACTAAATACAAAGCAGTCAGACTTGTTTACAGTGGGCAAGCCGGGGTTGGGTCGCCTCATCGATGCTAACTACAATAAACCAGCTGTCATAGTTCTAAGTTTAGCCGGCTAACTAACTAGCAGTAGTCTACTGGCTGGCTCGTTGCTAGTACAATGAAGTTAGCACATGAACTGATGCCATTGGTAGCGATGTATTGATTTTAGTGGCCAAACCAATTAGAAGCTGAAGTTTAAAAACTCAGTTTCAACCAGTTTTCGCACCGACCCCCATAGTTGTTGTCTCACTTGTTCTCCGGTTGTCTGTTGTTTTGCTAGCTCATTAGCTCAGCTGTGAGAAGCTGCTGCTGTTGGGAAAACTACGAACCACTGTGAGCTACAGCTGTGCTGCCCCCCTGTGGTGTGGCGGAGTCATCATCAACCTCTCAACCGTAGGACAGTGGAAATTACACAGATTTTTAGTCTGATTTAAAGCATTTTTATTGGAGGATTCCATCCCATTTCATTTCAAAGATCTGTTTTTTTTAAAGACAGCTTTCCATAGCGGGGAAGTATCACTATCTCCATAAGGGTTTCCAGATGAGTGACTGTCTTACTGGGTTCCATAACTGGTGCCCATGGTTATCTGGATTATGAAAAATGAGAGAGAGAGAGAGAGAGAGAGAGAGAGAGAGAGAGAGAGAGAGAGAGAAAATAGAACTATCAATTAATAATTGCCCCAAAGCAGGCAATGAATTCCATTCAACATCAATAAACATGTCAAAAAAGAAATAAGGAATGAAAAAAAAAAAGACAGAAATCAACCACTTACTGATTCGGTGTCAGCATCCTCGCTCAAATATGTGACTTTGTGTTTATTGTATAGATCTTTTTTTCTTGTGCATGTCAGCATAAACCAGTCAGAAACTGCAGGCACCTGAGGTAAAACATTTAAACCCAAATGCATCTCTGCGTCCTGACACATTTTCCAGAGAAGTGCCCTTCATTGTGTTTTACTTAAAAAACAGAGTGAGATGCAGGAGTGGACATGTTAACAGAAACAGGCCTCCTTACCAAACTGAGGAATGAAAGTGCTGCACCCAGGTTCACAATGGTTGGCACAATGCCAAATTTACCTGCCTGCAAGATAAAAATCAAAAAGATCAGCTTTTGTGAATGGACGTCAAAGAGAACACAGACAACGTGGCTTGGATGAACATGAAGTTGTTGCAGTGAGAAGATTTATTTTGGCCTCACAGTTCCAAAAACAATGACATCAAACCGGATCCCATATCCTTTAATCAAAGTTCTTGCTTCCTCACCATCTGGGGTTTTGTAGTATTTTGCAAACCTGTATAAACACATTTTTGTCAGCTTCATCTACCATGGCAGTGATTCATTATTCTGTATCTAAAGTAATCTCACCTAAAGTTGTATCCAGGGGCCACACTGTTTGGACTTTTGTTGTCCAGCCTTTGGAAGCTGTACTTGGGGTAACATTTACCTGCCCACCAGTCCAGGTCACAGCTCCAGTCAATAAGAATACCAAGGACACCTCCCTTTACAGACATAATCAAGCAGAGAAACTAAATTCATTGATTAAGATCAAAGTCTGAAAGTCACTGAGAAATAGGGGAGCGTGGTTTACCTAGAGGATCACATCACACAGTGACTGTATGTTGAAAAAAATGTGCTCTGTCTTTAACTCTGGCTCTACCTTAACAGCCATGTCTTGAAAGTTCTCTCCGGCCTCTGAAACGATGTGTCTGAAGCGGAATATGGGACAGTCAGGATCTGTGGTACGATTGAACTCGCACCTCTTCAAGTATGAGGAGTTAATGTGCGGCATAATGTTTCTTCTGCAGGGGGAAAAGAAGGACATACAATACATATGATGTGATTGCACAGAATAACTATGCTGGCAAAAGCATATGTGCCTCTCCTTTGATTGTGCCTCACTTTTCACCACTCAGAAACACAAACCTGTGGAACTTGAACTTTGGGTACGTCACGCTGTTTTTGATCAACACGGTGAAGTTCTCTGCTGCAGCCAGCACTGCATGTCTATGAGACAGAGTCACCACATCTCCTCAAATGCTGAAAATGAACTTCAACCATGAGCAATATAAGCCTGTGCATATTCTTACTTGGGTAGATTAGTGTCTATTTCCAGAGGACACCATGATAACACCTCACAGGTCTGGACAGTGTCGGAATAGTTCACACATAATCCTGTTTGAATACCTTGATGAAAAAAAAAGAAGGGATGGCTGTTTATCGGATGATGACATTTTATAATCGATTGATCTTAGCATTTGAAGCACATTACAGCCGATCCATCAAAGAGTGGAAGTGTGATCACATTCACGTGTTGTCACCCAGTGTGGAAGGCCTACCGTTGCTCCGAGGATCACTGTGACCCTTGGTGCAGTCAGAGTCATCAGTGCAAATGGTGGACGGGTTTGGAAGCTGGAGGAGAGACAATGTTAGTCTGACCAGAGCAGGTCATATTATTAAACATTACATATCAGAACTAGGATCAAAAATCAATAATCATTTCATTACATGTTGTGAGAAACTGATATTTCATCTTAAAATGACAGCGGTAACAGTAACTCACCTCAGGACAGCGTGACTGAGTTTGATTGGGAGTGATTATGATATTTGTCAACACAAAGAATGAATGATCACCCTGGTGGACAAAAGAGGAGGAATTTTTCATATGGCAACGGAATAGTCTTCCTCACACTCATACTTTTAGATTTAGACAATGATGCTTCACAAAACATGCTTTACTGTAACTTTAAAAGCCGCATAAAACATAGGAAGCAGATGAATTATAAGTTGTGCATGTGTCTTTATGAAATGCAGAATGAATAGCATGTTCAAACACCTGAGGGGGGATAACATAATCAGCCACGTCCCAAAAACGGGGCTCCAGGTCAGACGTGTTGCTGTAGGCGAAGCCTTTCACTTTGGTGGTGACGGTGCTGATGACGGAGTCTGTCTCCTGGTAGCCCTTCTGAACTGCACACACATACCTAGCAGGCACAGTGACCCTTTTAAAATGCAGATCAAACCACAACAACCAACTATGCATGTGATCTTACAGCTCGTTACAATCAGGTCAGAGTTGATTTTGCTTGGGATCCAAATGTGACCAGTTTTTGACCAAAACACCAGTTAACACAATGTTGCCCCATGCAAGTTTTACTTAATCTGTAACCCTGGGAGATTATCTTGACCCACTAATTGACAAACACTGACATAATATACCGTTAAACTACAGGACTTAATCTATTAGACTCCTCCTTCATTTGTAAAGTCTTACTTACCCAACCACATACAGGACGACCAGGAACTGTGTGAACCTGAAGACAAATCCAACTCCTATGTTTGGAACAACCAGTGTTTTGGGTGTTTCATAATCAAAGACATAGTGCAGACAGCTTTGGCAGCAGCCTCTCTCCTGACTCATAGCTGCACTGCACACCAGTGTGGTGAGGTCAGGCCAAAACCTGCTCCCATTAGATAAGATACTATTCAAAACATTGATACCTTAACACTTCTTTGGCCATTTGCCCCATTTTACAAATGCCAGACATATCTGCTGGACATATACGGTAATAGGTTGAAACACACTATACAGATGTTGGACAAATTATATGCTGGATAGTAGCACTTAGTAAATTGGCTTGTCAAGTCTTTATTGTATGTACAAAAATGTAAGTGTAGAGCTGGTCTTCATCTGTGCTGCACATTCAAATTTTGTCAAGTATGTAAAATTTGTAAAATTTAAGGTGGATTTTAAAGAACAATTTTGCCAATTTTGATCTTTGGAACATTGTTACTCTGAATCACAAGTTTAGAGAACCAAAACACATTTAGGAATAGGTGACCCAGTGAAATATTAATAATATAGAATCTAAGACTTCATTAACTTGTTATACAGTTAATATAAATGTCTTATGTACACGTTTGGTTGGTTGATGTAATGTTTGGTTTCTGCTCAGGTTAACAATTGCTCAGATTTCACCATTTTAAGCTATCGAATAAGACAAATACAATCCTGGTTAGACTTTTGTCTGCTGCATTTGTGTAGTGAAGACTGACTATTTGCACACATTTCTGTGATATGGAAGGTGAAAAAAAATACACTACAGCAGAAAATTAGTACATTTTGACTGTGTACTTTTTAAATGTTGACCTGTTCCTTATCCACGGCTGTTCATCATGGTCTGTGTTTTTCCCTACATCCTTACATTATCTGAAATGTCCTGTTGGTACATGACCTCATATGTATCTGCTTCACCATTGTCTTGCCATACTCATCAGCTTCTTGGCACCAAGTGAGGACAAGAACGACAGGCTGGACGCTGTGAAGACTGAAGCTGTCTGTGCCTCCTTATTGCTCTGCTACAAGTGCATTCACATCCTTATTTAAATATTGGACTGTATCTGTTAGAAAATGACTGCAACATAGTAAGACTGCACTGCAGCTTTGTTGTGATCTGTTCACCAGTCTAAAGATACAGATAAAATATGCTGGGAGCAAAGAGAATGAAGTCGGTTTAACAGCTGACCACACATTTACATCCAAGATCCAAGATATGCTCAAGATATTCAAAATGCAAATTCTTTAACTGGTTATACAGCCTGTGTAGATAGTGCATGAGAAAGCTCTTCCTACTCTGTTATTTTATCTTGCACTTTTTTTCCTGGTAGGCAATAGGCACAAATACCTACATCGCTATAGACAATGTAAGTAACAGGGCCTACTCCTCTACAGTAAAGTTGATCATTTTTATTTCTAACTGCTGCTCATCAGATTGAACCTTCCCTGGCCTTTATGGAGTAGAGGCTGATCCACTTATAAATAAATAAATAAATAAATAAATAAGCAAACTTGTTAAATCTAATAATTAACTTGTAAAAGCACGATAAATTGATCAGAATCAGATGATTTTTTCCGAATTCAAATTCGCTTTTCTTAATTCAGATGAAACTTCCTGTGACAGAGATCCAGGTAAAAGGTTTTGTTCCCTGAGTTTCCACTGGAAGGCAGCGGGCTAACACTCTTCACTTGACCAGCCACTATGACAGATGGAAGTAAATGAAATTAAATGATAAATATACATATGATGAAAATGCACTGAAAACCAGATAACATTTTCAAGTGATAAATTCAAAGGTCGTTTGATCCAACTAGATGCGATTTGATCAAAACAAAGCCATTGGCATCATTTGTCACCACATTCATTCATGTTTTAAGAACAAAACTGGCATTTATCAATTAAGGCAGGCCAAAATTAATTAAGAATTTAGTGTGATATGTGATATTAATATGAATGAGTTTAAAAACTGATAAAACAGCATGTGGATTTGAAACCAGAGTGATCAATTGCCAGGATACTTGTGAAACAATTGTTTTCATTCCTCACTTAGAAAGAATTGCCTTGTATTGTTTAACATGTGCAGCCTCAATGTCAGTTATCCTTTAGTGCAAGTGACTCTTGTTATTTCTGCTCATACATAAATGTCTACCAAACAGCATGGCTGCAGTAAACCTCCAAATCTGCTGTAAACAGGAACAGTTAAGTCCAGCAATTGAACTTCAGTGGATGTGTTTTTTTATTGACATTATTATGTTACATGCTAAATTGTAAATTGCATGAATGGGGAAGTACACCATGTAAAAACAAAGCACACCATAAAACCATTAGTTTGGTCAACCTTTAATTCATACCACGTATTGACTTCAGTGAATATAGGACAGACACAATGTCACTTTGGTCCAAGTACCTCAGCCATATAGTATTGACTCAATAAAAAACAAACAATTTCAGGTCATAGACATATTTTGGCTTTCCATTTCTCACTGTAAGAAGAACTTGGTGTAGCTTGCTTTCACTAATGTCAGTCCAGGCAGTCTCAAGTTTCTGCTACTTGAAATATCCATGTCATTCATATTCACATAGATTATCCTAAAAGGCCTACAGTAGACTGTATCCACACATAGAAATGGATGTTTTTCATTTTGTAACTTTTTTTCCATTGGACAAAGTATACAAGAACAGATTATGTTAATTCATCAATAAAACTAAGAATATACAGTGATTATTCTTTTTTGTTTCAGTGCTGAATTTTCAAGTATGATATGAAGGCATCTAATATTGCAGCTAAAATTATTAGTCTATACAAAATGATTCAACCAAAATTGGTCCACAATAATGAAGCTACAATGAAACTTCAACCAGGAAAACTTTTTTTATGTTCCCTTTATGTCCACCATTTAGCCAACCAAGATGAGGCTGATGTTAGGGATGTCCCGTTCAAACAGACTTGTCCAAACATTTCCTTGCTCTTCCGGTTTTACCAGATGAAGACAATTTGGGGGTTTGTGTTTCCACTTCCGCCCGCCCTGCAAAATACGTTTCCCCAGGAAACGAGTGAATGTGAAAAATGTTCACTCTTGTGTCACATTATTTTAGAGAGCTGTATAAATCATTGGGAACACTAACAATAGCTCCGCTGTTCAAATTCAGATGGACAACTTTAAAGGCCAGTGAGGAGATGGTTGGTGGGTCTTGTTACCTCCCTCCTTCCAGGCTTTCTCCTGGAAACCAGGAAACAAGGTTACATTCCACTTTATTTTTCCCGACACCAATCTGAATCATTCAATATTTACTGTCCAGCGATTGTTAAGAAGTTGCTCTGCGGTCAGAAAAATAGACTAAGTCATAGTTCTTTCCTATGAGGACCTTTTTGAATATCAATATAAACATTAGCTATTCATTAGTTATACATTAGTTCTTTTAAATGTTATTTAACATATGAGCTTTCATTGTGTTGTGTGAGGTTCTGTTCTCTGGAAATGCTTGTGTACACATTGAGTGTAGCTGTTGAGCTGCTTTCAGTTTGCAAAGTGAAGTGATCCCATAAGGCGGACACATCAACAGTGTGCTTATCTCCTCGATCATTTACTGACGCAAGGAGTGGAAAGTAATTATTTGTGGCACTTTGTCTTATGACAGTTACTGTTTATTGAGCAGAAGAGGGAAGTTATATTATAAGAATTTGATTGGGCCTTTTGTAGTCAATTCCAAATACTAAATATGTCACTAGGCCTGGATCAGGCCTGATACTAGGCCTTTAATCTTGACTTGGGACATCCCTAGTTCAGATTCTTACACCTTTCTGGGAACCAGTGATGTTCACTACTCTGCATATAACATTCACCTGCTTGTCTCTTTTGCTGCCGTTCCAGTTGTTGGATTCCTCTCATAACAGTGTCCCACTGATTGCATCATGCTGAGTTAACTTCTTGTAGTGTTTATTTAGTATACAGCGATTCATTTGAACCATGTCTCCCCTGGTTGAAAAGTCTACATCATAATAATTTGGCCTACTGGACTGACTGATGCACATGACAGGTCTAAAAAGGTCCACAGTTTCTCATATTCGGCCAAAGTCAAAATCGATCCCGCCGTCATGCAGGCTGCGTTCGTTGGCGTTGTCGAAGCTGTTCTTCCCATGGATCTGTTTGAGGTGCTTGCGGAGAACAGGCTTGTGCGCGAACACCATGTCACAGTAGTTGCACCGGTGCGGCTTGTCCCCGCTGTGCAGGTTTAGGTGATCCAGCAAGGAGCACTTCTGGGTGAAGGTCTTCCCGCAGATTTTGCACTGGAAGGGCTTGATGCCGGCGTGGACGCGCATGTGCCGGTGCAGGTTGCCCTTCTGAGTGAAGGTCTTGCCGCACAGGAGGCACATGAACAGCTTGTGCATTTTGAGGTGGTTGGCGTAGTTCTCCAGCTGGCGGAAGACCCGGGCACATTTGGGGCACTGGTGGTACCACTGCAGAGGCTTGTCGTAGTTCCTCTGGTGTCCGCTGCCCTGGGTGATGTGCTTCTCGGCAGGGGGTGACGGAGGAGGCGGGCTGAGCGGGTAACCCGGTAGAGGCGCCACTGCCAGCTCACCGCCGCGACTGTCCACAGTGGAGTTGATGAGGGAGTGCTGGGGCTCAGGGGAGTGCAGGGCAGCGGGGGGGCTGGCGGGGAAATGACCAGGGATGGAGTTTTCTGGTAAGTCAGAGACAGACTCCACCTTGACAATGGTGATGTCACTCTCCACCGCACCCTGCCGGGCACGTCTGCCCAGGGTCTGGAGAGAGGTCTTGGGCTGTATGATCACATCATCATCCATGTCATTGTTGTCTTCCTCATCTTCATCATCATCGTCATGATCATTTTCATTATCATCGTCATCCTCAACCTGCTCCACCAGCCCCTCCTGCTCTTCCTCCTCCTCCTCGTCCTCCTCCTGAGGGACAGTCTGTGTTTGAGAGCGCTCTTGTTCTCTCTGACCCTGGGAGGACAAACCCTCCTCCCTCCTCTCCCTCCTCATGTCCACATCCACCTCCAGCGGGCGTGCAGCCTGCGGTTTGATGAATTTGCTTAGGGCCTGAGTGCACTGCTCCACAATGTGGCCCATCTGTAGGAAGCTGGCCACAGTCAGGTAGTGAACCAGCTCCAGCTCGGGGAACTCCAGCTGGCCCGTGTAGCAGGACAGCAGCAGCTGACGGCCCACCTCCGCCTCCTGGATCATGGAGATCTGCACCTCCCCGGAGTCCTGCTGAAGGATAAACTGGTCCCTCAAGAAAGAAGAGCCGGCGGCAAACACCACCTTATGGCCAGGGACCTCCAACTGGTTGATGCGTACAGTGACGTCGCAGAAGCGCCTCTGGTGACGCAGGAGGTTCATCTTCTGCAGCATGGAGTCCCCGAACGTGGCGAAGCGGAACTGCAGGATCACCTGGTTCTGGGCCATAGTGGACTTGGGACCAGTAGCAGTGGTGCACCTGTTTAGTACAAATAATGAGACTTTATCTCCTCTCTTAGACAAACAGCCACACATTTCAAATTTTGGACGCTGAATGCTTTTAAAATGGATAAAATGGATTGGATTTTTTCAATAGTAGGCCGCAAAAGGCAATCACTGTTCACTATTCAATGCTTAAACAATTAGCCTAATTAAGCCTAGCCTATTAAATACACAACTGTGTATTTAATCTCTTTTACATGACATGAAAATGTCTGTAAAAGTGGTTACTACAGTCTTTCTCATACCATCATGCTCACCTCCATCACCATATCACTACTACCATGCATGCTGTTCTGTTGTATGCAGTGTCCACACCACCAAACCCCATTAAAAACAAACTTACAATTTTATGTGACCTTGTTTATAAGTAAAATTACAAAGGACTACAAAACAAAACACCATTCAAGACATTTTGTGAACCACTAGAGGACATTTTTATTAATTTGTACATAATTTCTAATATGCAAAATAAGATTTGATGAATTTCAATAGCTTCAAGGTCATATGATCTACAGACTCAAAACCAAAATGGGAATGTCTAGTGACAGTGAATGTCCAGTTGGTTGCCATCA
>OMLF01055020.1:0-5000 GCA_900302615.1 Holocentrus rufus
CCCACCCCCCACACCCACTCATAAATATTCTCTCTCTTATCCTCTCATTTGGTATAGACCTAGGAACAGTACACAACGTATGACACTTTCTATCAATCTTACAATTTGATGTTGCCTTGTTACAACTCTTTTCCAAAAAGTATCTCCATTCCCTTTTGTGCTTTACCAATATTAAACTTCTTAAGTATTACTGACCAATGTTTAAAAATCATATTCAAAGTAAGGGTAAATGAAGTGTTGAATTTTTGTGTCAGAACAATCTCTAAAATGGACTAGCAAGCGTTGCCTTTTTCCTGCAGTCATCTGTGGAGTGAACAGTCGTCCTGGTTCTAAAGGGATTACACACGGGCAGAGCAGCTCGCACAACTGCAGGAAGTTCCACTGCTGGTTGGGCTACACATTCAGGGTAAACACATTATAAGAGTCAGACCAACTTCAGGACCACGTAGTTACAAAGGACATCTCTGCTGCTGTATTGGTTGTCACTGCTCATGTTGTTGCACTTTGTTGTGCAGGCTCTCAGGCAGCAGCTGCAGTGGCAGCCGCTGAACTGGACAACACATGCGTCTTGGCAGCAATTAGTGGCTCGTTGATTCAGAGATGGGTAAATTTGAAGTATTTCCATCTTTGGCTGCAACTTCTCTCATACAGATTTTGCTCACAGAGCCAGATTCCATTGGCTCCCCAACAAATCTCCCCGGTCATTAGAGGTACAAACCACAAATGTTGCCATATTGCAGCGGCTTCATTCCTTTCAGACACCAACTCGTCTGTCCTCTCTGAACAGGACTGCTGATGTCATCGTGATGGAATGATACCACTGCTGTTTTTCATAACGCCGCATCACAGCACAACCCTAATTTGTTAAGGTCAGGCAGTTATTTGTTTGAACAGTGCTGTTTTACAAGTCTTGTTTGTGCCACCACTTGATTTGCATACACGTCTTCTCTAAAGCAACTGAGGGACGAAAAAATTTGCAAATGACCCCTTCACAACACAATCTTGGTGTATTTGCACCCATGCTGTCTGTGGCTGCCTTTGGATGAATATTATTATTATTGGATATTATTACAGATTTGTTGTTTGTCAGCCTCGTCCACAGGTGATTGTATGCTTTGTAAAAATGTTTTTTCCCCAAATCAGTGACATATTGAACTCGCTAAGTGGGTGTAGCGAAAATTAACCCGTGAAACCCAGCCGGTGTACAGCAGTTAGCTTAGGTAACTAGCTCAAAACAACTGTCTGAAATGCTCAAGGAAATAAATTGAAATTGAAAAGACCAGAAGAAGAATATTGTAGAATTAAAGTATTTAGTCAAATTATTTACACACACCAAATGGGGACGTTCCTCTTCTGTTGTGCAGAGATGAAGTTTGTCACACAATCATTTGTGCGGTGTTTGTCACATTATGAACACAGATTGTGCTTTAAATAGAAGGACAGTATCGGGCCCATATAACAGAAAACTGAATTCTGTTAGAGCCGAGTTTCAAGTGCAAAGAACAGAACAGAATTAATTGAAGGAAAAAGCACTTTGGTTTTGGTTGAAGGAGATCCAGTATTTGATGCCAACATACACCATGTCTACTTTCACACACACTCTGTGGACATGAGCTGAAATAGAGCAGCACTAATTGTGTGTGTGTGTGTGTGTGTGTGTGTGTGTGTGTGTGTGTGTGTGTGTAGGCCACAGATGCCACCATGGATAAAGGCCTGTTCTGTGATCAGACTTATTATTGTGACAGGGTTTAGGGAGCTGGAGAGGAGGCTGGGGGCAGGCTGGTTAGTCAGACACAAACACACACACACACACACACACACACACACCCCAAAGTGGAGTGGCTTCCTATTTGATGTGAAGTGTGTCCATGAAGTGCTTTCTAACCACATTCACTGCTCTTTGCTGCCAAATAAAAGAAAATGAGTTTCCAGTATAAACAGTGTGAACAGGCTTTTACCACAGCAGAGAACATTATTCTGCTCGTAGAAATAAGATGTGGAAAGAAAACAAACTCTAATCTCGTTTCCGCTCCTCAAGTGACTGCCTTTATTATATGTGAATATATATGGGAGCTTGACAGCACTGTTCTCCTAGTGTGTGTGTGTGTGTGTGTGTGTGTGTGTGTACATCTGAGCGCACCCCTTTACTATTTCTGCTAAATAACTCAAGTCTGCTTTGAATACTAATAGAAGGTTAAGCAATGCTGTCACAACACAATAAACTCTCTCTCTCTCCCTCACACACACACACACACACACACACACACACACACACACACAGTGTTCCATTCGACCTCACACAAGAATGTAAATTCAATTAATCAACAAGAAGCGTTCTTATCGTTTCCACTGAGATAGAGGCGACCAAAAGAACAGGCATTTCAAAGCGGCGCTGCATGGAATAATTACTCTCCAGAAAAATGCCTTTGTATATGTGTGTGTCAAGGAAAAGATAAATGTGGAATATTAATGACTGTTTTTGAAGGAGTATTCATGGTCTCTCTTTCTGTCTCATATTTTCTCTGTCTTGCATTGGGAGTGGTGTTTGTCCCTGTTCTGCTCATCGCATGGTGTCTGTGTGTAAGAAAAGAGCGGCTTCACATGACGTCACTTGAGTTCTGCTGAAGGCTGAGGAAGACGAGGCTGAGAGCAGTCGATCATCAGTTGCCTGTCTTTATTTTTATTTAGCCTCCAACATTTTACTTGTGTAGAGCTCTGAGCAGACGTGCAGTGAAGGGAGCACAAGCAGAGAAAAGAATGGGGATTGGGTGTTCTATTATGCATGGACTCAGTGAACTGCAGCCAGGTGTGTACAGGAGAGAGGATGTGTTGCAAGGCTTATCCTGCAGTCAGACCAGTACCTGGGGCTGATACTGCTCTTAAAGGAATACTTGTTTTGGGCAAAATACCCTTTTTCCCACATAGAAAGATGTTTGATACCATTTTCACCTCTGCATGTCCACTGGTTCAGTTCTGACAGTTAGCATTTTGTGTTAGCTTAGCATAAAGACTTGAAGTCTACAGAGGTCATTAGCCTAGCTACATCAAAGTGTCTTATTTAAACAATGTACCATGTGTAGTTGAAATACATGATGGATGAATGGATTTTCTTTTTTTTTCTTTTTTTTACAAAACAAGAGTCATTTTAGGAGAATTTAGATGGTAGGAACTGTAACCACTGAATGCCATCTATAGTTCAATGTAATGTAATGTGCAACACGTTGACACGAACAGGGCGGTGCACACAAGCAACATCATATATATTCATTGTTCATTCATTGTTTTTTTTAATAGTTTCCCAATGTAAACATGCACCAGATGAACATCTTTTACCTTGTGTCACGTCTCACTGGGATTAAACGTGGAACGCTGCTGCTGTTCAGGACGTAGCCAGTTGCTGGCTCTTTTTGAACTCTGTTCACTTTTAGCTATAACTGCAGGGCTAATCAGTTTTAGAACAAGCAACCAGTCACAAAAGCAAAGGGACGGGACAAATGGATAAATACATGGTCAAAAATGTCGTCGCAGAGTTTAATCACAGCAGTGTCTGATCATCCAGAGCTTTATGAGTTAAGATCAAAAAGTATAGTAACAACAAGGAGCCTGGAGGAGATATGATTGAAATCCAGCTAGCAGGCTACAGTATGTGAATTGATTATACCTACTGCTGGTAAGTAGCTGGCCACTATGTCACGTGTTGTCATAGCAATGGTGAAACGAGTCCTTTTTCTCCTCTTTGAAATTATTTTGGGTCCCAGTTACAGCCAGCGTCACGTCTTGTGCGTTTTTTAATGTTTTTTCACACACAGCCCATATATCAGGTCATGACAGACACAAACATAATTAACATAGGTAATATGAGTGAACTGACTGAGCAGATAAAAATCCATATCGACAGCATCTTATGGCAATCATATTATCTGTGTGACAGAGTGAGACTGCAGCAAGCAATCTATACCTAGTTAGCTAGCTAGTAACAATCACATACTTGCACATACTTTTATTAACATGGTCAATAAAAGATAGAAATTTTCTCTCTTTTTTCTTTTTTCTTTTTTTGGGAGATGAAATGTGTGTGTCTGTGTGTGTGAGAGAGGGAGAGTATTTGAGCATATGTATGTTGTGAGGAAACAGGAAATAGGTGGAACTCCACTGGGTGATTATCATCTTTTGCTGTCACCTTGTGTGTTTTGTCTTTGTTTAGCCCTCTGCGTGTGCACGCACGCACACACACACACACACGGCTCAGTCATTAATATTCTTTCTGGACTCATTGTCTTACCCTGCCGACATTTACATTTAGATTGTTTATCTCTGAGTGTGTGTGTGTGTGTGTGTGTGTGTGTGTGTGTGTGAGTGTCTGTGGCCAGTAATGAACATGCCTTTGTTGGTCCCTGAAGGCAGCCATTACTAAGGCACACAGAAGATAATGAGAGAGCTGAGAATGGAGGAGGAGGAGGAGGAATGAAGCAGAGCAGAGTAAGGAAAAAAAAAACAGATGTATCTACTATGGTCTGATATGGGTTTTTCAAGGCCAGAAACATTATGTTTGAATTTAAGCTGCCACTAGCCAACACTTTTTGCTAATATTCAATACCATTAAATAAAAAACTCTCCAATGACATACGGGATACTAATAAGAATGGCTTTAAAAGAGTCATTTTATGATGCTTTAGCACCATCTAGTGGCTATCACTGTCTGCGTCTGTGTACAGACTCAAGCAGTCAGGAGTTATAAGATGAATAGTATTTAATTTATCAGAGAGCCAAAATTTTATACCACAACACAAGTTAGTCTTACGCATAAGGGTACAAATGTATCAAGCGGTGGTGGCTGAACAGTAAGGGGTGCATGTTTGGTGCCCCACCAGGCAAATTCAGAAATAATTCTTAAATATTTCAACTTGATTAATTCTGTGATCTTTTTCAGTTGATTTTTAAACACTTTAAAGTTGCTGTAACATGAAACTAAATGCCAAATATGTCAACTAGCAACACTA
>OMLF01055020.1:10000-18176 GCA_900302615.1 Holocentrus rufus
GGGGACGTTCAATGTAACATGGGCTCTGCCTTCTAATGCTATTGGCTTATCCCTTGGGGCCATGAGATGACACCCTGCGGTTTTCAATGCATCCCCTGATATGGGTGGCACAACCAGCTATGTCTATATAAGGATAGTGCGAATGGAGCTCTGTTTTCACTTTTTCATATCAAAACTGCATTTTCCGGATTCCCTGCCAGGCATCCAGCATCTAAGTAGTCTCACCCGCAGTGATCTCCAGTTCTTAGTGGCATGGTGGAGACAAGTGACTGGATCTCAACAGTGTTAAGGACATTTGACTATATCAAGTGCTCCTCATGACCTCTCCATTTCTGCAAGAGAGACACAGATTTAGACTGATTTCATTTTAACTGTTTGCTCAGTATTTAGCAGAAGTTCCACATAGGTTTAGTATTTTTCTATCCAGGTTTGCACACTTAACTGTTAATATGAAAACAGCCACATAGTTTTGCAGTGTTCTATTGCAGGCATGTTATGTTGATCTAATGTAATTAGGGTTGTCAACTGATTAAAAAAAATGAATTAATTGCAGAAATTGCTGTAATTAATCACAATTAATGCATGCACGCTTTTAAAATCTCATTTGAAATTGGAACCAAATTCGTCTGGAACCAAATTTGGAATTGCAAATTTGGAACCAAATCCGTAATTTATCTCTGAATACCTTTTTCTACCACATGAAGTGGGCATCTTTAGCTATCCATTAAGCTAATTCATCTGTCCATGTCACATCTATGACTGACATCAGCCAACAAGCCAAAAAATGTTCCTTTCCCCAGAATGGCGAGGATTAATCCCAGGGGTCTACAAACAAGTTTGGTCACGGGCTGCACGAGCTAGCTATGGGTAGACTCAGATGCAGTGGAGGACAGTATTGGCCTCTTGCAGTCCATTTACTATTACTGTCTCTTGCTGTTGTTAACTACTGTATATGCTGCTATGTGTACCACAAGCTATTGGCATGCAAACTGAAAGATAGAGTGAGAGAGATGCAGGTTAAGCATTCATTAAATGTAATTAATTCTGATACCACACACTAATCACATTGAAATATCATTAGATCCGAAAAGCTTAGTTAATTGCATGGTGACATTTGGAGCATCCTTTATTATCTATATGTTCTAACCTTGCTCATCAGTTGTGGGTTCCATAGCTGTTTCTTCAGTGATTTAACATCACACACACGCCACAATCTTGGTTGTCCTTCAGTTCACCTCAGAAGCAGGACTGTCATCTAAGCAGGTGTGGTACAGAGGAGAGAGAGGGAAGAAGAAAGAAAGATGGGAGGGGAGAGAAAACAGGAGTGATAGAATGACAATGAGAGAGTGAGAGACAGAGAGAGCTTCAGGTGCATGGTGTGTGGACGCATTCACCTGCATTCTGTCTTGGTGCTCACCTCTACTTTATTTTCATTGTCTCGTCCAAGATGAATTTATTCCAGCGGGATTGGCCTGGGAAGTATTAATTTAATATCGACCGCTGTGTAAGCAACGTCTCCGCTCACCAATATCTGGCTTAGGAATCCATAACTCCAGATATTAAAAAAGTAATAAGAGAGGGAGGGATAGTGTTAAAGTGAGAGAGAGGGGACAGGTACAGGGTAATGTAGAAGAGGAGGTAATGGGTAATGGTAATAGACTCATTTTCTGTCCGCTGGAATGAATGTTCTTTATGGCTGTATGTTAAAACTGGCCTTAGACTTTGGGCTTCTGAAGGCCCAAATCAATGCTGTCGGATTGCCAATGTAAATGTGGCTAATTTCATGCCAAAAATTCAAAACATTTTACAGGTTACTACATTTTTTATTCTTCTCAGGGTGAAAAAGCCTCTGAAGCAACATTTAGACCGTCATGGGACATACTTTCTGTACTGAAACAAATGTAAAAAAAACTGCCTTTAGTTTGGAAACTCATGTTGGTGAAATAAATAACAAGATTACATTATATTGATTTTCTCCTTCTTCATTGTGAATAGATAAAGCCATAAGTCAAAATAATGTGTTTCCACATTGACAGGCTGTAAAGTAGACAGATGTTAATGGTAAGAACAGGTTTCTGTTGGTCATATTTCATTATCCTACATTTAATACCCACATCCACAATCCCTGACCTCATTGACACCAAATTCCTGGCAAAGACAAAGGGTAGACCCGCTTCAGTAACATTTCATCATCAGTTTGTGTCAGATCTGATGTAAAATTGTATGTAGACAACACAGTAACTTGTGTACCTAACTTGTGTAAAGCAGTCTGCGTTAAGAGGTCTTCATAGGTCCCAAAAATGGACCTGTGGCGTTGCTAGCCAATGCCACTATGAGTGAATTTTTCTTAAACAGAGACCTAGTCTGAAACGGACCCAAGGATAATCAGACCCAGTCCAAAATGGAACATAATGGGTCAAGGCCCAATCTGATCGGACCCAACAAGGAGAAAGAGAGATTCTTCGGGTAGCATGTGCGAAATAAATGACTCTAGCAAACAAGCTATAATCACAGTGCATGCGCTGCCTGCGTGCTCCAACGCTGCCAATGTGAGTTAGTCTGCGAGTGTTACAGGCCCCAAGGGTGGGTTGTACCGTAACAGAAAGTCAGAATCTGAAAAATACGATGAGCAATGATCACGCAGGACATCGGTATTCACATCCAGATTGCGTCTCTTTAATTACCATTAAGCAAAGTAAGTGCAGTTGTACAATAAAGCTTCTTTCCACAATAATACGTTTTCATCAGTTATTTCTTCTTTTGGTAACTCATAGTAACATCACATTACTCTTTTACCTTACTCATTCAATGCTACTATGCTATAGTGCAGTATACAGGACTACTCATCTGTATTTAGCTTTACTACATTTAGCTGCTTCTATTGTGGTCAAAACACTATAATATACACTGATAATAATAACCTCTGTGATACCAAAATCATTATATCAAAGTGTAAACTTGATATTTATCTGAACAAATATGAACATCTGTGCTATTTAACTTGAACTCATACAACATAGTGGCTTATAAATGCCATAAAGGAGCCTTAGAAAATAAATACAATGCATATTGTTCGTTATAAATGCAAAATAAAACATAGAGAGCAAGCTGATGAGCTCTCGCTAAGCATCACGTGACTTCCCAGACGCAATAGACTCTATCCTGGCAGCCAACATCGCGGCTCATTAAAATTACTAAACTAAGTATAAAAGTGCTAAATACATTGCAGCAGTCACACATACTGGTACACGACATAATATAACTTTGTGAGAGTTAACTTATTGGTTGTTTTACCGTGTACTAACCTGAAAAATACGATGTTAGGTAAGAGCAATGATCACACAGGACATCAGTATTCACATCCAGATTGCGTCTGAGGTAAACAGGAAGTTCCCCCAAAAGAAGCAAACCGGGGTGCAACGATTCCAACAACAAAGGTTACACCTTCCCTTTTACAACTCTATACCCCAAATAAATCAGGAAAGCACTCATAATAATTAATTAATTAATATGTCTGGTAATATTTAAAGTATTCTTATACCAAAAATAGTGTATACCAAAATACCTTATAGTACCAAAATAGGTCAATTACCTCATTGGTTATACATAACATAAAACAATGTGGTGACACATTTTTAGCTGCACCACACGAGCACATGTTGCCTCTGTGCTCTGTGAGTCCGCGGCTCACAGCGCCCCCTCACATCGATTATGCGATTGTGAGATTGGTTTTTAGAACGGAATTCCATTTGCAACACAAACTACTGCTAGGTCTGAGGTTAAAGATCAAAGAATTTCAGAATCGATCAAACAATTTCAGAATTGCTTACCCGAGGCCTGCGGCAATTATAATAAACCCGACCAGTGCCCACGAGACAAGTCAAGATTTTTGACCTGAATCCGCTCCAGTCTCGGGTCAGATCTCGGGTTTCCGAGTCGGTGTGGACCCATGAAGTCCTGTAGTCTGCGTGTTCTTAACATAAAGAGCACTAGCTAATCACCAGCTAAAGATGAGGAACTTTCCAGCCTGGCATTCACCATATCAACTGGGGATAAATGAATGTTCACAAGAACATGAAGCTCAGAATTTTCCTCCTTGGACATTACCTAAGGAAAGAGCATCCATTTTCCTGAGTTCACGACATGAGCACCATGCTGTTGAAATTTACAAGATGGGAAATTCTGAGGTCCGAGTTCCCTTGGATGCAGCATTACCAATCTAGCAGCAGCACACCATGAATGTACATGTTCTGATGAGTTCAACTCCATTACAGAACAAAAATAAAACAAGCAAAGTGGACACCAGCATTTTGTCCTCTCCCTAGTTTTTGCTCTCTCTCTCACTCTCTCTCTCTCTCTCTGTCTTCTTTAACACTCATAGATACTGACACGTCTCATTCTCTGCAGGTAGAACAGGCCATGCTGAGGTGGTGAGAGTCATCTACCAACCAGACCAGATCAGCTTTGTGAAGCTCCTCAAAGTATTCTGGGAAAGCCACAACCCTACTCAAGGTACAGTCACACTCCTTACATCTTAAGACAAAATTGAATTTTGGTAGAGTGTTGGGTTGTATAGTTACCTGGGCATGACATGAGTCCATCTTCTGTACTTGTTTCGCTGGGCTGCTAATCCAGAATACTGTATTTTTATCTCTCCATTCACTTGCATTGAGCAGCAAAACAGGTCCCAAAATAACAGTTGAAGCACATAAATAAACATGAATGAATGGCATGAATTATGCCAATCTAAAAAACTACAGGCCGTGGTACTCTCTTTTTGTGTAATTACAATTATTTGTGAAAGTAGTATCAATTCGTTTATCACTGGCGCATGGTTACTATGTAGCAGCTCCCCTCCAAACACTGCCTGCCGGTTCTGCTTTGCAGTTCAAGTAGGAAAATAACAAGAAAAGAGGTGTCTAATTAATCAACACTTGTTTTTGATGATGTAAGCAGTGTGTCGTCGCAGACAGAGCAAGATATGCACAGACACTCATTGCTACTTAATGTGTTTCTATAGTCATTCAATAGCATCGCTGCTGATGAAAATACATTCTCCAAATTATGATGCTGCTGAAAGAAAAATGAAGCGCAAATAATGCGAATCGCTCTAAAAGCCTGTTTGCTTTTGCTATGCAGACCAATTTCAGCAAACTCTCCATGACAAATAACCCTAACCTACAATAAAATATTTTTAGAAATGCCATGATAATATTTTACTGATGATGTCATTGGTTTTGTTGTTTAAGTTTGGTGAATTTTAAGTTCAGACCAGCGTCACAATTATTTAAAGGACAGTAGATACAGATGAGCCTAATTTTAACTAAGATTAGCCAAACTAGCCTAATTTGCACAATTGGTCCATGTAATCTACCAAATGTTCCTGAGAGAGGACTTGGCCCATCACAGTTCAGTTTCTTAAGCTGCAAAGGGTTGTGGTCTTCCTTTCTTCTGTGGTTGGTCCTGTGTTTCCCTGCTGGCAGGAAGCAAGGTTGGTCCTAATTGCCTCATTTCCTTCATTTATTTCATGAAATAGACAATTGGGACACTACTTGTCATGGATGCCGGACAAAATATTTCTAGTTCTTGAGGAAGGTTCCTTGAGAATTTAGAGGCACCCACTATCTAAACACAAAATTAATTGTATTAGTTGTGAAACGATTAGTTTCCATCCAAAAAGAAATGAACTATGTCTACTGAATTCTGCGGAGACTGACAAAACACACATTTAGAAATGCAGTCAGCATTGTTGTTGCTGAGAATTATGAACCTCTAGTATTTTTGTTAGAGGGCACCTTACATGACCTGAAAGCCCTTTATCGAGTCCTTACTAGATACTTAAAAGATGATTCTGGTATTTTTAAACACAGGCCATATTTTCTTATCTTTGGTCTCAGTGATTAATAGGGGATAAAAACTTTTGGAATTGGTCCAATATTGAGCAAAGAACGCTACAACCAGCAACTGCGAAATGGCTACAATGTAATCCAACGGGGCATCCGTCCATGTCAAAGTATGTTCACTAAAAGTGCTTGCTTTTGGCACTGACAGGCTCAGATTATTATAAGAGTCTGACAACATTATGGAAAGCGCTGGCACTTCACTCTCTCTGCAGCAGGTCTCTCCACTCTAGGAACAGTGTTTTTCTTGAGGCAAAATGCATTGGTATAGGACCTCTTCTCTTCTTTGGCTGGCAGTAGTGTTCCAAATAGTCCAAATTGTCACTGTAGACCCTGTGATCTTTGAAGTGGAGTGTCTGGACAGGAGTGTTAGCATCCATTTGTCGCACAACTAGCCACAGCTTCAGCTTGTCCCTATCCAACAACGGCAGTCTATGAAAGCTGCATGAAGAGTGGCACAACATTCTGTTGGCACAACTCAGAAATGTACAAATGCAAACCATTATTTATTTCTTTAATCTTTTATCTAGCACTGAGCTACGCTTTCTGAACTCCAACTCTGTACTGTTACATCTTCCCTGGATGGCTCTCAGCGCTCTCGCGTGCTTACACTGTTGTCTTCCTGCAACAACTCATCTCCTGCAAGATTTCAGGCTTCTATTACATGTTAGAGACACATCTGTCTCTCTTGTAGGGATCCTTTCCATAATGTTGCAGTCATTTCGCGGATTCCAGTTATAGTGTGTGTTCAATATTGGACTGATTACAAAAACTTAAACTATAATCATTTAGACCCAAAAAGATGGAGAAATAGGGCCCAGATTTAAAAATACCTGAATTATCCTTTAATGTTCTTGTATTATTGTTTCCATTATTGTGTGTGTCTTCAGGGATGCGTCAAGGGAACGACGTTGGGACGACTTACCGCTCAGCCATCTATACCTTCACCGAACAGCAGCTAGAGGAAGCTCTGGCCTCCAGAGAGCAATACCAAAAGGTACATACCTCCATCCATAGTATTTCCTTCAGTCTGTATCACAGATACAAAGGGAAGCTTCTGGCCACAACAGATGAATACTGAAAGATATGGGTCTCTCTGTGTGTGGTGAATTTAGAGGCATGTGGACATATATGGCAAATGTTTGTGGTAAAACACACGCGCACGCACACACACACACGCACACACACACAGCATCACACAAACTATACTAAACATGTTTACACACTCCCTGTGCTGGCTTCTCTCTTTCTCTCACTCTCCCCTGCTGAGATTTCTGTACTGCCATCTCAGCAACAGGACTTTTGTTGCCATGGAAACAGAAGAGGAGGTGGTTTTATTCTATTCTACTCGATTCTTTTTTGGTCGTTGTCAGTATTCTTCCCCTTGTTCATCTCCTCTTTTCTCTCTCCTCCCTTGGTTCCTCTGATAATATTGCTCTATCAGAGCCTTCCTGCCTCTGCCTCCCTCTCTCTCCATCATTGCTTGTGTCCAGCCCCCTGAAGAAATCTGATGTCGCATTCATCCTATGGAAAATGTCTCATGTACTGACAAATAAAAGCCAGCGACTAGGAATTACTTAAGCTTTTGAATTGGTTTCAAGCATGGTTGAATTTTCTGTGGACGTTGGTCTTTTGGTCCTGATCAGCTTTTCCACACTCAACATACAAGGACTTAGTGATGAAGCCTTTCACTTTATATTGTGCACCAAACCACACAACCACAGAACAAAAACCCAATACATAGTTATAAATTGTTTTGGCATTTTGAGTTATAATCGCAAAATGGTGAAAATCATTTAAAATATTTTTTTGAATATTTAGTATCGTATTTCCAATGCATCTATCATTCCCTACACTTGACTGCAGGTATTTCCTTGTAGCTGAGAAGGAAATAAATTCAGTAAATCTGAGCACTCAAGGTTTATGAACATCAGGTTCAGGTTCTGAAAGCTGAGGTGAACGGTATTTTCTAGTAGCTCAAATCTACTGTCTGTCTCATGTGCCATGAATGCAGCATTAAATGGCGAGGCGACTGCTTCAAAGAGGATTGGTTTGGAGGTTGTATGTTTGAGGTCCTACCATAGTGCAGTGCATGCAGTGAGTGCCCACGCACATCACACACACACACACACACACAATCAGCTGTGGAGCTCAGAAAGGGATGCCAGAGGGCAAAGGGTTAATAAATCCAGTGAGTGACAGCTGGGGCTGAGAGGAGGCATAATGGGAGAACTGGGAGAGGGACAGCATTCATTAACAAAGGTGCAGTCCAGAGA
>OMLF01055023.1:0-17681 GCA_900302615.1 Holocentrus rufus
TGAAGCTAAATTTACAGTTGATATAAAAAGACGTTTCAGAGCTAATGCTGAGCTGATGGTAAATATGGTGTTTATCACCAGGACATTCTGGAATTTGGATTATTTACAACACATTCTGTGGTACTTATAAACAGAGCTTACACAGAAACATTTAGTAAACATGTACTGACATATGTACCATATGTGCATTATGTATAACATAAACAAAATGCAGTATGTTCTCATGGAAATTGAGATGGCTTTTCTTAGTCACTAGTAAAGACAAAGATAATCTACAACAAGATAGTCTTCTATTGAACAAGAGTGACCACCATGGAAGTGAAAAAAGAAGGATTCCTACATGAAGATGATTATTTTTACATGACCACCTTGGCGAGGACTATCCTGCTTATTACTTGATTTTATTTGACAAAAGAAATCAAAAATAGACAGAAAATATAATCATTTATCATTTGTAGTTGTTTTATTGGCCTATAGGCTATGAAAAAAAGTTAACTGCATTTGCATTGCGAGTTTTCTGCTCTGCAAGTTTTTCTGAGGGTGGGGAGTGCAGTCATGTTTACATTTCAAAGTTGCCAACTTGCCTACGACAGGCAGGCAGCTAGCTAGAGAAGCAGTCACCTGCTGCCGTGACAGACTCCTCTAGAATATTATGTTATACTCTACTTTATGTTACTATCATCTGTTGTTTACAGTACGTGCTGTAGCTCGTGATTTGATTTGGTATCCGTGTTGTAATGGCTTTTCGGCTCCAGCAGGTGTCACTGTTTGCAAATAGCCTGCAATTTCTGTGCAGGTGAATATATCAAAGCTGCTCAAAGTGACCGTCCTTAGCAACAGTTGACCTAAAAAGAAGAGAAGAAAGGAAGAAAAACTTGAATGTCACTTACTGACTTACTTGCTTTTTTCAGAACTAACCTACCGGAGCCTCCTAGTGGTCACAACTAAACATATAGGGACAGGGTCTGGCAAGCACAGCCTTGGCTGTTCTAGTTCAGAAACACCAAAGAAAGCCGTCACTGACCAATCATGTTTGAACATTTAACATAACCATGCAATACTGTCAGATTATCATATAAGTGTTTGCAGTTGGCATTTAGCAGACACTTTTGTCCAAAAGCTACTAAAGCTGTTTGTCTATTTTGCTTTCTCTAAATAAAATGGTCACTGAATTGGTCATTAAAATGGTCACTTGGTGCATTTTCAGTACAGCAGAAAATCTAATCTTGGCCCTGAATTTGCTGGGCACCATCCACTTGTTCTCGCTAATGAACTTGCATCTATTTATAGGATTTGATGAAGAGCGGACCACTGTAGCCAAATAATATGCTTTCAGTTGTTTTCATTTTCCATGACACGGGGACACACAGAGACGCAGAGAGGAGAACAGAGGAGTCAGAGACCAAGAGAGAGAGAGAGAGAGAGACAGACAGGGCGAGAGACATGCCACATGAGAGATGGAGAGAGACAGAGAAACAGGCAGAGACAGTGAGAGGTCTTGAGAGGAATGGGAGCAGAAGAAGAGAGAGCCTTTGAGGAGAGAGCAGCTGTTCAGTGGAACGGCCGCGGGGCAAAATTCAGAATGCGTGACAAGGGGAACCTCCAAGGCCTGGGTACACACACTTACGCACACACACACACTCACATTCACAGATCTACACACATGCATCCGCACTGTCTTTATTTGTCTGTCTCTCTCTTTCTCTCATCTATATAAAGTATATATTTAATGTCTATTTGTATCAGTCCATTTTCTGTCAGAGAAGTGGAAGAAAAGAGACTGCCACAGTGTGTCTCCCAGCTTTGAAGGCTTGCATACTTAATCACAGTTTGTGATAAAAGGATCCTGTTGGTGGGAAATCAAGGCGCTGGGGCAAAGATCTCAGCTGCCGAAAAAAGAGGCAGATGTGATGTGTAAACTCCCATCAAGGCGGGACGCTGGTGAGCTCGCGGTGAAAAGCAGCGTGGATCTCCCTTTACGCAACGTGTGCGATGAGCAGAGCAGGTTCATGGGAAGCTGGCGTGTCTAAATGGCAAGAATAAAATGTTTTCATTGTAGAGGGGAGAGCGTTTACTACAGTGCCTCATACAGCAGCACATTACAGCTGCACTATTGCTCTGCCCCCCAGAGGTCTACTTGGAGAATTCAGATTTGAGTTGTTTGAGAGACATGGGTGCAATGCTCTAATGCAATATTCATTTCTTCTGTGAAACATACAAAAGAAAAGACTCCGGTGTTTGCTGCAGTATGAAAGCATCAGGCATTTAATTACTAGAAGTAAATCTAAAAGGTATCGGCCCAAACTCTGAGTGAACGCAGTCACCCACAGTGTCAGATAGGAACAATACGTTGAGCTGGGATGACTTTCTATTGCCTTTCTAAATACAAGGCAAATTAGACAAGAAACTCGATCTAATACTCAGTTCGTAGTTTCTATAGCTCTTAGTCTGTGAATCATAAAAATCCTTAGACTTGATCTTTCTATATCGAGCAGTGATGGCCTGGAGCAGTTGTTCCCAATGTGGAGTCCAGGAACCCTCGGGGTGTTCCAGGGGATCCCAAGTAAAATGAAGAAATCTATTTTTCAAGGTTGACGAGGATGACTGTCACAATCAGAGGTTTGACTAAAATTAAGGCAAAGTCATATCTAAGGATTTGGGTTCGCCACGAAGTCATTTCAAATGGGCTCGACTGCGTGTCGATCTGGCAGATTTGGGAATTTCTTTCTTATACGCGCGATGCCATACATCTGTCCTGTACTTCTGTGTTTCATTTCTTTCATCCTCTTTAGCTCAAACATTGTACTTTCCAACCATGAGAGTCCAGAATTCACAAAACTAATTTGTTGCATTCTAGCTACTTTTTAAGCATATAACTATGCAAATACTGTACGAAAACTGCATCTTTTAATTTCCTGTAGAGACTCTTTGTATTTGAAAAAGGCTAATTCACAAAACACTGTGTCATTTTATCATGCAGGTCCTTTATAACAATGAGGAGGTAAGGAGTTCATCTTGCTTTGCCTTCAACTGATTAAAATGAACAAATTACCAAATACAAAATGGAGCAGATATTGAACAAATATATTTTTTTCTACCTGTCTTGATCTCACAGTGCTATCTGCAGTTTGCAAGATCTTAAACATGATTTACAACTTAGTTTGACTAAATCAAATAATGCACTGAATCATCCAAATCACAGGCAAAATAGAGGAAGTTGGCTTAACGGTCTTTTGAGTGTCTTTTTGTGTCGTTTGGAACAAATAAAGTAAATGTGCAGAGTTTAAAATGTGAAGTATGAGAGAAAAGAAACTCCAAAAGAAAAATCTGACACCTCCCAGGACAATCAAGTTTGTCAAAGCAAGCAAGTTTGTTAAATGTATGGAGCTAAATGGCTGTTAACCCCATGAATACTGGAAAAATGTAATGCTTCGATTAAGGTAAAATATTTACGCCATAAAAAAATATGATGTAACAAGCTTTTTTGTGGGGGGTTTTTGTGTTTCGTGTTTTTGGAGTGCTGCCTTCTCCACGTTTTTCACATATTCTTTGAAATAAAGCAGAAGTAATTCAGAATAGCTCCTACAGCAACCTGCCTGAAACAAGCATCTCTTTAATACGTAATTGGCCTAGTTTCATTCATTATTTCCTCCATCCCTTCCTCACTCGCTCCATCCTTTCTTACCTTCTGTCCCTCTCTTCCTCAAGGGGCTACCAGGGCAATTAGGTTGTTTTACTGCTGCTCCAGTTTTACTGGCAGGGGAACAACACTATAAACATTAATTAACACACACACACACACACACACACACACACACATTCAGAATGTACAGGCAGTTGTGCAAAGTGAAACCTCCACGCGCAGAAATAGTATGATGCTACCAAACCATTTCATTGATCACACACACAAACACTCATGAACAAAAACAAGTAAACCTGATATGTGAAATGCTCAATCTATAAATTCACACACACACACACACACACACACACACACACACACACACGTGTACACGCATGACACATTTTTGCGTGTGCATCAGTGCATACAAGCGCAAAGCTTATTACTGTGCAAGTGTAACAGCCATCAGTTGGTGTATCAGTAAAAACCAGAACAAAACCCAATCATGTTATTGTCATAATAAATCCTACTAAAATGAGAAAGATCATTTATTATGATGGGCGGCTAATGAAACATTTTCATTACAGGGAAAATCTATCATAAGTCCACAAAGCCTGAGAGTACAAATCACTGACAGTGAAGCAACTGCAGGTTTCAGCTTGATGAGAGAACAAATTAGTCTTTGCTTTTCTGCTTTCTATGTTGGAAAGAGTTCTTCAGCCTCATAAAATGGATTGATGTGTTAAAATGCTGAAGCTATTTGAACAAAACATGTGAAATCTGTTTTTGTGTGATAAGTGACAGGAAAATAGTTTGTTTACATAATGAATTAAAATTGATCAAACTTAATACACATTTAAAACAGCTGCACACACACTTATAGATGCATATACACACCTATACACAGCACACACTGTGCGCACCTAAACAATCAAACACCACACACACTCTCCTAAAACACACATGTACTGTACACACACACCAAAACCCAGACTCACAATATCAAAGTGCAAAAGTAAACGTTTGGTTCTCCCTCAGCCAGGAGGGTTCTTTGTAAGTAATTAAGTTTAGTACAGCTAAATGTGGCCTATTGGGCTTGAATAATGACTAACAGGCCTATCAGCATACACTCAGTTATTTCTAATGCAGCAGCTAATTAGCATTAGCCATATCAGCAGTGGAGAGCGCCGCTGTTAGCATCACCGCAAGTTACCACTCCAAATTCAGTGCAGGTGGTGCGGAAGAGGAGTAACAACATGTGTGTGCATCACTGTGTGTGTGTGTGTGTGTGTGCCTGTGAGTTTGATTGGCAGGTGTAGTATTGGCCCAACAGAGCATCTCCTAATGATGACGCAAACACACACAAATACACACAACTGAACATGCACAGGTGAACTCAGTACAGAGATGCCTATAGAGGAATTCACAGCCCAAAGCAGAGCCTGCAGGCACAAAACATACTCTCTCTCTCTATCTCTCCTTCTCATGCACGCGCACACACACACACACACACACACGATAACACAAGATAAGACTCAATGCCATGCAAGGAGGGGACACAGAGAGCTATCGGCTCTGCCCTTAGCTGAATTCCTACATAGGTCTCTCTACATTGTGTGCATCTACATCTGCAGTGTGTGTGTGTGTGTGTGTGTGTGCAACAAGGTCTGATTAAAAAAAAAAAACTTTGATGGCATTCTTGTTCCAAATGTAATGTTGACCTCTCTGTGGAATGGAAGGCTAAAACATTGCCACACACAGACAGACAACGTGGCGTGTGTGTGTGTGTGTGTGTGTGTGTGTGAGGAGAGACAGACAGACAGAGACAGACCAAGCGGGAGAAGGTAAGTGGTTGAAGGGTAAGGGCTGATAAAGGGAGCGCTGTAGCTGATGGACAGATAGAGGTGGAGAGATGCGGAGTGTTTGTCTTGTCTCGGGAGTGAACGGTAATGAGCTGCCATCCTCTGCACCTCTCCTCCCTCTGCTCCCCCTGCCCCGCCCCTCCGCTCTCATCCTTCACCTCACACAAACACACAAACGCTCAACGCACACACGATGAGCAACACCTTGAAACAGGATGACCAGTTGAAACCGGACGGATGCTTTGATGCCCGTCAGGGTTTTCCTGATTCAGGCTCCAGTCATGGAAGGCAGACGTAAAGTCCAGAGAAAGATTTTTAGCCCACACACACACACACACACACACACACACACACACACACACACACACACACACACACACACACCCTGGGCAGTAAGTGGTGCAGAAGACAAGAGGCAGATCGACACTCTAATCTCTCTGTCAAGAAGAGGGCTTCAGTGGAGCAGCCGCAGAGCACAGCTGTGTGTGTGTGTGTGTGTGTGTGTGTGTGTGTGTGTGTGTGTGTGCACATGCATGCCAGGTTGTTCTACTATCACCCTCACAGAAAGACAGAATATTTGAGTCTGCATGGGAGACAATTTCATTGGATTATCAGTAAGTTACTGTAAGTGGTCTGCATACCGTGTGTGTGTGTGTGTGTGTGTGTGTGTGTGTGGGTGCTTCGAACATCTTGACATTTTCTTCAAATCGGATAACACAGCGTGGAAGCAGGGGGAGTGGAGTCAGCTGGAGGAGCGATGCCATTTCATTACACAGTTTGTAGCCTGAAACTGGCTATACTTGGGAGTGATTTGTATTGCCAGTCTATTTTAAAGTAGAATTATCATACTGCATAACTGTGCTCATCAAAGGGACACTGAATTTGAATAGGACAAGTACAGAAGAACAAGAACACTAGCATGCACACACACACACACACACACACACACACACACACGCAGCTCCCTGTTCCTCAGTGATATACGGGGCCTAGCTTCAAGGCTGTAAGACAGATGCAAGGAAAAAAACAGCCCTGAAGAGAATTACCTTAGGTTGAACAGAACCAGTGTAGCAGCACTTAATAACTGTGTGTGTGTGTATGTGTGTGTGTGTGTGTGTGTGTGTGTTGGGTTGCTCTACCACTGCTCTAGTAATAGCTGCTCTTTTATTAGCTTCAGTGGGCATATCAGCAGGCAGACAGCCAGGCATGCACATGCACCAATACAACACACACACACACACACACACACACACACACACACACACACGCATACACACAAATTCAGAAGGACACTGACGGATACACACATAAACCAGAAGTCAGACAGACGCTTTCTCTCCTGCTCAAATTAACGCATCACTAATATACTCTGCGGGATCGCCTAATCAGCCACAAATGAACAGAGGGAGACGGAGGATGAGAGGAGAGACAGAGAAGGAAAGGAGGAAGGAAAGAAAGAGGTGAAATGATGGGATATTGTACCTGGAGGAGAATCATGAGACGAAACAGGATGATGTTCTTTGACTCGATTAAATAATGGATAAGCCAACTTAAAGTCACCTCTGACTTTCAAGTGAAATTCACAATACATGTGTTTCTGTTTTCCATTTGGTTGGAGCATTATTGGTAGAAATTAACTAGAGGGAAATGGTGCAATCTCAGCACAGTGTTGTTTAAAAGGCGAGACAGAATATGCAGTAATACACTTGGGCATCCTTTAACAATCAAATTGAAAACTGATGTTTGGTCTGTAATGTTTAAAATGTTAACCCCTCACTCAATACAGGATGTGAGTCACAGCCTCTGTTGATGAAAAGTAGCATTACCATTTGGAGGTGTGTGTGGGTGGATGAAGTGAAAGAAAGTAGAGGTTATTAGATGAGAGATGGGTTGAACTTAGAAAAACTGGAACCTTTAACAATTTCCATCCTGTGCACCAGATCAGTATTTTACAAAATAGTTCACACTGTCCTTATGTTTTCTTGATAAACAGCATCTGCAGGACAGAAACCACTATAAACTATAATGTATTAAAAATACTCACTTTTTGTATGTCACTCTGTTACATAAGATAGACACTTCCCTCCTCTGTATTATTGGTTATTGCACTCATTATTATTTAGCTCTTGGTTTTTGTTTTTTTTTTTGTTTTGTTTTTTTAGCACTAGTTATATAGACTATGTTGCACTGGTTATATAGACTATATTTAATTTTTAAACTGCCCCACAATTCCATCTCTGTTGTAATCTGGAAGCCAAGCAACGACATTTCGTTGCCAAAATCTCACTGCTGTGTTTTTTTGTGGAATGACAATAAAGAAAGTCTAAGTCTAAGTCTAAGTACCTTGTTTACCAAATGGGACTTTATTGTTTACTGCACTTATAGTAGCAAAAACATTTTCTGCAACTAATGTTTGCTCTTTATAGTGCAAAACAGTAAAACTTGTATTATTGTAAATGGTAATCTGTATAACTGGTGTAACTATAACCCTCCCCAAATTCTCAAGTCCAACAATTCTTCTTATATATTCAGAGAGAGCTAAACATTGCTACAAATTGACAAAATATGTACAAAAAACTTGAGGAGGGGAGTGACATGAGAAAATTTTGGTTGGGCTGTGACATTTTTGGAGAGACATTCTGCAGAAATCTGATGGCAGGAGTGGATCGCCTGGCCAGAAGAGCATTGCAGTAGTTTAGGTGAGAGATGACAAATGTCTGAACTAGGAGTTGTGTTGCTCCTCGTGTAAGAAACAGGTGTGTTCTGTGAATGTTATACAGGAGAAAACTTAGGAAGTTGCTGCATTGTTGGCAGCACAGGACAGCTGGTTGTCCAGGATCACCCCAAGGATCTTGGCAGTCAGAGAAGACAGCACCACAGTGTTCACAATGGTGATGGAGAGGTCTGCAGTAGAGCAGTCTTTTCTCAGGATAAGAAAGAGCTCTATCAAGATTGAGCTTGAGGTGGTGTGCAGCCATCCAAACACTTTGGTCTTTATGACAGATATATGTTAGTCATGTTATATATGTTTGTCAGTTTGTGTTTCTGAAGCAGGAAAGAGAAGTAGAGTTGAGTGTCGTCGGCATAACAGTGGTACAAGAGCCCATGAGAGGAGATCACATGGACAAGGGATTTAGTGTTCAGGGAGAACAGCAAGGACCCCAGGACTGAGCCCTGAGGGACACCAGTGTTCAGAGTGCATGGTCTGGACAGAGATCTTCTCCAGAAGACCTGAGCTATAGGCCAAGTAGGATGCAAAGCAGGAGTGTGCAAATGTTGTAATTCAAAGCACAAAGAAGATGGAGAGGATGAAATGGTGTCAAAAGCATTAGGTGAGTCAAGTACAGGGACAGAGGACAGGGATGTAGCCCTGACAATGTATGACAGCCAGCAAAGGAGTCTCTGTAGAGTGAAAGCCTTGAAACTGGACTGAAGAGAGTCCAGGAGGCATTTTCTAATTTCAAAAAAAGGCACTTTGCTATTGTTAGATATATTAGACTCAAATTGTGAAATAAAATATGCTCACAAAGCACGTTATGATCAAATCTGGCTTTGTTATCCTATAGCTGAAAGAACAGCTGTGTTTGCCGTGGCTGTTGTTGCTGCTGTTGTTGCGTAACACAGTAGCTTCCTGCTGGGCAGGAAATGGGAAAGGACAAATTGGTGTTTATTCACACTGCCATTAGCGGGGAAACACACATACAAACACACACACACACACACACACACACACACACACACACACACACACGCACAGAGAATGAGAGAGAGAGAGAGAGAATAGATTTAATGCATATACATAAGCACTCAAAACATATACACATATATATATACACATGGCTTGGATTGAAAACTGTTAAGCAAGGGAATAAGAAAACTCGAAGGCCACCCTTACACAGAATATTATTAGGCACACACACACACACACACACACACACACATACACGAATGCACAAACATTTCCTCTTCAGAGTGTTGTGTTTACATTCTATCAGGGTCAGATGGTGGAAAGAGGCAACATGAATCATTCACCTTTCATCTAATCTAAATAAGGTCTTATCAGCAATCTACAGTAGCTGCAGTAGGAATGCAGAATTAGAATAAATAGAAAGGGAATATCCCACTGTGATAATCTCCTCTGGTACAAGTTGGATGAATTGAAGTTTAAATTTTTCTATTTGCACTGTGGGAATTTGTCTTTGACCAGTTTGATGTGCTGCTTAAAATTACCCATTGTGTAATGTTTATTTTGCTGTATGGTGTTGATTTGAATCAACTTCTATCTAAGCCTCTATCTGCTGAAGGTCTGCGGCAGGCATCTCATCTCCACTTCCAATTTTGTGAAACGAAACTGTGAATAACATGAGCAATACATTTTAATGGTGCGCGAAAATCACAAACTGCCTTCACTTAAACGTAAAAAAAAAAAAAAACCATTTATTTTTTAATGCTGAAGTTAACATAGAGGTGGTCAACCTTGTTTCTCCCAGTAGGTGAGTTGCTGTCAATGGCAATAATTTGAAGACTACTGAATAACCATCAGTCAATGTCTCACATTGTTTCAGGCATTTTTCTTTCATCATCTTACTGTAGTGATGATAGAAAAGCCTCCATAATGCTTACTGTAAATTACAAGATCAAGTTTGTTAAGGTGAATACAATGAAGCTCGGCAACTGTGTCTGGAGAGCTTTGATTGTGCCATTGATATTCTTACACAACTCTGAGTGGGGAATCAACACCAGCCTGACATAAAACTTCAATCGCAGCAGTGATGAAAATTTGCCGTTGACTCAAAATCCATGGAGGTGCATGAAGTGAATATTTGTTTTTACATAAAGGATTTGGTTCTTCCCCCCAGCCTACCTGACTGAGACAGAAAGAGAGACAACAGGGTAAAATGTATATGGGGTGTGTATGGCGCCCCACACAAATACATACACAACACACTAACACACATCAACAATTAAACCGAATATACCGAAAGTGACATTGAAATGAGAAAAACACTTGAGACACAGCAAGAGACAGAGAGAGACAGATGCTGGCAGTCAGACAGCTATCGACAGTAAGGCTTTAAGGTCGGCAGACAAAGAGACAGATAAATCAATACACAGATTGACAGACGTGTAGACAAGTGCATAAACAGACAGACAGACAGACAGACAGACAGATAGATAGACAGATAGAATACTTGAAACTCTTATTATCTCACCTGTGTGTATGTGTGTCAATATTGGCTTGTGTTATGTGTGTGTGTGTGTGTGTGTGTGTGTGTGTGTGTGTGCGTGTGCGCACTCATGTATAGCAATTGAAGGTAAGGGCAGTTCAAATATTAATTACAGAACATTACTCCAGCTAACAATGTTTATCCTAAGAATAGGCACACACCAGGTTCCCTCGGGCCAATATGTGAGAAGCGTGAGTGCATATGTATTTGTGTGTGGGTGCATTAATATTTCAAAACAATACAATTGCAAGTGACGTGATCTATTTTGCTCTCGTGCCTGCATATAGTATGCACGGGCTTACCTGTGCATGTGTTTGTTCACATAAAGAGATACAATTATGAAAATCATGAAATGGCATTCTTGAAAACACAACATTTCCTTTGCGTGCATGTTTGTGAGAGTGTGTGTGTGTGTGTGTGTATGAGAAAGAGAGAGAGGGAGAGAGAGAAAGAGAGAGATAGAGCACCATTAACAGGCTAGAGAGTGGCCTTTCTAATCTGCTTTCTCCTAATTAAAAGCCTGTGACTAAACGGCCCAGCACCGGAGCTGTCTGCCGGGGAAATTAAAGAACGAGAGATGATTAGAGGACAGAGGAAAAGAGGGAGGGAGGGACGGAGGGAGGGACAGAGGAAGAAAAGGACTGAGAAGGGAGAGTGGGACGTGAACGAGACGGAGCTGGACAGTGGAGGGCGGGAGAGAACGGGATGGAGGGAAGAGGCAAAGGGACAAGTCGATGGGAGGAGGCAGAGAGGGACGGATGAAGAGATGAGGCAGGGGATTAGGGGGAAGAGGAGGAAAGGAACAGATAAAGGAGGGGACGAAGATGAGACAGGAGGATGCTGAGAGAGATGGGTGAGGTTAAAATAAGAAAGGTGAGCTTTGGGGAAAGAGGCGGGTGGAGGAGATGTGGCAGAGAGGGAAGGAGGTCATGAAAAATATCAAATGCATCATCAGTAAATGGAAAAGACAAATTAAGGATGATAATTGTTAAACACACACGTCAAGAAGAAAATGCCGGTTGCTCTCAGATACAGATCTGATGGTAAGGCAGGAGCAAGTGCAATCCAGCTAATGAGAAGAACTAGAAGAAATAATTAGGCGCACCACAACTTAAAAGGCTCAGATAGATGATTCTCCTTTAAAACAGCTTATTAGATGAAGGTGCCCCTCTAAAAATTCTTTAGTTGGGGACCTTTATGTGATGAACTGTTATGAAGATGAATCATCTGTGCAGTGTGGAATTTTTTTTTCCTCCTTTTAAACAAACATATAAAAACACACATTACACACAATTTCAAATCTGAGGTGCAGAAGGAGGCTGAGAAGAAAGAAAGGTCTGAGGAGTTGGAGGGATATTGATTTCACTCGCTTCTCTCTCACGGTCTTGGGAACTTATTTAAAAAAGGAAAAAAATCTTTTTGACTTTGACTCTTCTTTCATGAAAACCATTTCCAGGATTATGATAACAACAGTTCAAATTGAATCAGCAGGGTTCATGACTCGGATAATTAGACAGTTGGAAGGACTCTGACGTGGATTGGATTGCACACACACTACATGCCTGCTGACCCTGGGGCTGCTGTGGAGAGTGTGTGTCACATGTAGACATAAAACTGAATTTGTAAAAACTGCGGAGGACTGAACTGGGAGGGATTCTCTCTCATGTCCCAGGATGCTTTATATCCATGAGGAACAGAGGGCGAGCTGACAAGCTGATTGGGTAGAAAGACAGAGGGGTGACGGGGAGCGCTGGAGATAAAAAGACCGAGACAGAGAGAGAGAGAAAAAAAATCAGATAAAAAACAGATGAACTGTGTATGCATGAGAGAGTGTTTGATCATCCCTGCTGAATCAGCACTGTTCTTTAGCTGAATGTAGATAGACTCCAAGTTTGTTATTCATTTATGTGTATCACTACCACCCCCACCCCCCCCACACACACACACACACACCGCCTCATCCTGTCAGCATATGCCTGTCAGTCTCTTTCTCTCTCTCTAACTCTTCTCTCTCTCCGTCTTCTCTCTTTCACTTCCACACAATGAGGGCAGCCCAGACATGAGCACACACTCCCCCCAGTACAGTAAATTAGACCTAGAGAGGAAAATGTGCCAGCAGCTTAAGCCCTAGACCTCGGGTATAAGAATATCAGAATACACTATAAATTATAATGTAAGTGAATGGAAGTGGGTGGTTTTGTTCAAGGTGCCTTTAGGTAGACGGAGAGAAATAGCAGTGAGAGCCTGACACCAGATTTTGAACTGGCAAGCGATACATCTCAACCGAGTGTGACTGCCTTGGCACAGAGGATCCCTCTCTATATTTAATTTATGTATTCATTTTATGCCAATCACATCTCACTCCAAGCAAGAGTGGTATGACTAATTAGCTGGTGAATTATTGAAATGAGAACACTGGCAGTTGGTGCAAAGTTTGCTAGTCAGGGGAGGGGACACGGCACAACAATATCGATCTTTTCCCGTTTTCCTGGAAGGATCTGTGTTTGGGCCAAGACAGGAAGTCATCGTGATGAGGCTGAATATGACTTGTAACGTTCAATAAATGACAATATTCCAGGAATATCCATCTTTCCCTGTGTGTTGTTTGTGTGTGCATATGGCAAGATGTGTGAATATTTTCTCTGTGGAAATTTTAAAATACAAGTTCACACTTTTTCTACAAGCTTTTTCCTGTAACTTCAAATCTAGCTCACATGTGAGTTAATAGTTCACATAAGTGAATATTTAAACACACAAGTGTAGATTTTTGTTCTACAAATTCTCACATTAACCTTCACAGGAGTGACAGCATCTTACATTTATCCCTTTTTTTTCTTTATTAATAAAACAGGCTGTCTTTGTAGATATTACTGCTGTTGTTGTTGTTGTTGTTGTTTGGTAGGAAGCAGTTACACTTATTTTTTGCAGAAATTTCACCTGTAAGTTACTAGTTACTCCAATTGCCTTAAAAATACGTCTAAAGTAAATAAGAGGAAGAGAGACTTTTTTTTTATACCTGTCTAAGTAGGTGGCTCAGTGGCTCACACTGCCACCTGACAACAAGAAGGGCCGAGGTTTGATCCAGGTCCTCTCTGTGAGTCTGCATGTTCACCCTGCAGTCCTGTGGGTTTCCTCCAGTTGCTTCTCTCCATATATGAGCTATTTTCTATTTGTGTATCCCTATAATGGACTTGTGCCTTGTTCAGGCTGTTTCCCTCAATTACCCTCAATGTCCTGGCATGATCTCAGCTAGAGGACCGAGTGAACCAGAACCACCACTGAGCAGCATTTGAAAATATTGGCAAAGCTCACTGACTTGTTAACTATAACTTGGTTATTGTAATGTGTTATTGTTATTAATATGCTATCTATTTATATTGGTACTGTAGATGGCCAGTTCTGTCTGCTGCCGTCTTTTATGTGCATCACCACCAAGGACCACGATGGAAATAAGTCTTTGAGTTTTTGTGCTTATCCTTGATGAGTTTTTCTTTCATCCTTGATCAGTATCCTTGATCAAGTATTTTTAAAAATGACCAAATAAACTAACTTAAAGGCGAGGTTTGAAAATAGTCAAACAATATAAAGAACCAAAGAAAAGCATTGCCAGCCATTAATAAAGTGATTATTCCTTTTACTGAATGAACCAGTTTTTCAGTTGTTTTTCATACTTACTTCCTGTAATTACGAGTTGAAATAAAAATATATTAGGAATGATGACACATCAGCACATGATGAATATTTGTCATTAAAACCAAAAGGACTATGGAAAATAAATCAATTTCCAGAGGCTGACCAAATGTCACGCTGTAAAATTTATCTTTTGGAATAAAACAAAACAACCAAATCAGTGTCTGTGTATTTATTTCTAAAATGAACATATACCCAACAGAGGTGTAACTACATACCATATTACAGACAAAACATGTCAAAACATCAAGAAGACTAAACTGTGAAATGATGAACAGCACCAAAGTTGAGGGTATTAAAAAAACATCACAGATATTTTACATGACATGGAATTTTTGGAAGGCACTTTAATGCACATGTTCACCTAAAATTTCCTTTTGCAGTATCCCTGCAGTATAACACAGTTCCAAAATGATAGAGAATATTACCATTTGCTAAATGTCAAATGTGTACACTTGTGGTGAGGTCAGTCCATTTAGTCCTTTGTGGAATACATTTTTGCACACACACTCTTCGTCTCCTCTCTTATTCTTTGGACACGCTCAAGATTCTCTCAGAGGATTTTTCTTTATATTTAAGATTTCTATGAGGCATCTCATTTCAATGGATGGTCTGAATAAAGTCTAGCTTCCTGAACAGAGGCTTTCTGTGTCCATGTTTTTACTGTTTGATATGCCAAAGCACAATGAATATTTTCAGATCGTCCACAGACATTTCTCACATTTCCATGTGCGGGAATTTATCACACTTGTTCTGAAGGTATGTGAGTGATGTGTTTAATTAGTTTTCATTGATTGGATGGATGGCACTCACTTGATCAATGCAAAAATATGCAACAGCCACTCAAGTGTTGAACAGCAGTGTTGGAGGTTATGGAGGAACATTCACATCTGCACGCCAACATCCTCTAGGTCATTGCACCGGCATAAATGAGCATATTATGTGGGGATAACATTTCAGAAAATGTACTTGCAATCCTTGTTTTTTGTTTTTTATAAAATAAAATTCTAACTGTTAAAGCCTAATTATTTGAAAAAGTCAAGTAAGATAGGATGAGATGATAGCAGATTCAGTGTTTGAGAAGTTCAAATGCTCTTGTTCTCAAATGTTCTTGAATTGAGGGTGAGAAAATGGCCTACAGCCTGTGGCATGGGTTTAAATTGGTACTTTTGCACATATGAGAGGGAAAAAAAGACAAAGCATGAAAAGAACCATAAGCATAACATTGTCGATTCATTTTGTATTCCACTTGTGAGCCATCTGCAGTTCCCCTCCACAGTACTTGAGGATTAAAACCAGTCCTGGACTGTTTTTTCTCAACTGTAGAACCTCCGTATTCCTCCATGAGCGCACCAGCGCTACATAATATATTACAGCTGAGAAAAAGTAGTTCCAAAGGAAACGGCTGTCTGACGTAAAGTGGAGAAAATATTCTAAATATAGTATATACACTTACACTGATATTGATTTTTTTTTAGCTGGGCCTTTTTGTATTAGGTGGATAAAATATGTTTTGTTGTTGCCCCCCTCCACGGCAGTACGCTGCTCAGCCTCTGTGCCAGTTCTTCTTCCTGCACGTCAACCAGCATCGACTGCAGCTAAGGATAAGTACCTCATACAACCCCACTTCAACAAACCCCAGCTAACCCTTTAAAGGGTAAGTGTTCAGGGAAAGGATTCATTTAGGAGAATATTTTGTTTTGTTCTTTTTGCTGTAACTGATGGAGTAAATTGAGCACTTTTGTTGAGCACCTTGTGTTGATGATGCCTTGGCTGGTTCCAGAGCCTCATCTGATTATAAACTATTTGCTGTTAAAGCGAAAGACACAGAGGCTGAGACAAAAACTGCTTTTTTTTTTTTAAAATGTTGGACCCTGTGTTGTCACTGCGTTTTCCTTGCTTTCCAAAAATTCCAATAAATTAATGTTTTGTTCTATTAGAGCGCAGATGGGAGAAAAGGGCCCAAAAATGTTCTGTGTTCCCTGTTGCTTTACTTATAACCAGGCTACACAAATTAGGTGTTTTTGTTTCTGATTGTAGTTCTTCCTCCTCCTTCTGTTTTGGAAATTGCCAGTTTGATCAATTTTAGCACAAACTGAGTATCAACACATTGAGCCACGGATGTTTAGTAGACTAGGCAATTATGGACTGAGCACTTCCAGCTGAACTAGAAATTTATAAAACTGGAAAAAACTGATAAAGGACTATTGTGCCAAAACAAAAGTAAATAAGCGTGTCTTTTTGCAAGATTCATTATGCGGGATTCTTTTCTTAATTAAATGTCTACATCCCACCTGCACGAACACACACACACACACATCCCTGTGACGTCAAGCACATAGTAAATCTCAGACTATAAGGACACCTTGGGGAAAACCTTTTTCGACAGGCTCAAAGTATGGATACGCTGCTTTTGTATTTCATAGTCATCCTACCAGTGCTGCCAAGGTGGTGTCCTGTCTAAATTTGGGCAGTGGTGACCTAAATGTGAGAGAACCAGCTTGGGAGCAGAGGATCATCGATTTGATCCCCTGAACTGGCAAGAAAATTAGTGCAGGGTAAACAAGGCACTTAAACCCCAACTGCTTCAATGGAGCGGCACAGTGGTCAACAGTAGCAGACTGTGGTTGTACTAGGCAGCTCCCTGTTGTGAATATATGTAAGCTTCTGAATGTGAAGTAGGGCACTGCTGGAAAAGACCATGTGTGCACCCAGGAAACCTTCCTTGGATAAATAAAGTTGTGAGAAATATTAAACTGAATGCAAAATGGGTCACTGACCTGTTTCTGCTGAGTCTCCAAAGAGTGAGAGAATGTTCAAAATGTCTAAGAATCATTTCTCTAAATAATTAGCACGGTTAAAGGGACAGTGCAGTGCATTCACTTTCCCTGAGCATAGTCCTGCAGCCGGACCAGAGATTTAGACAGAAACCAGTAACCTGCAAGTTTGTGCCTGTAATCTTGAGATAACGGCCATCGATTTCTTTTTCTACATGTGTAGAAGAACGTTTAATGTAAAAGTCAAATCAAAGTATGAAAATAATCATTATTTTGAAGGCTGCGCACCTTATTGCTTCTCTTGAAAACATGTAATAAATGCTTGTTTTGAATTGAACAGACGCATTGGAACTTTGACTTTGAAATTTATATGTCAGGGAATCTCACACTCCATAACACACCCTGATTTCAATCTTTGTAAAATGTCTATGTGTAAAAACTGTAAACAGGCTTATAGAGGATGAGACAGCAAGAGATGAGAGTGAAGAGGACAATATGCGTG
>OMLF01055026.1:0-15247 GCA_900302615.1 Holocentrus rufus
TCACATTCCGACATCTGTTTTGTTGTTGTTTGTTGTCACACCTGAGGTAATAATATGGTAACATGTTTTCAGATGGAGAAATAAAGGGTACTATTTAATTATGATGCAGTGGTGGTTGTGCCCGGCATTCAAATCAGGCCCGGGCTGCCTGTAAAAGTTATACCACAAGTGAGCGCGGGTCACAAAGGCATTGTTTAACATTAGCATGGAAGTAATGATAAATAGATTTTAACTGCATCTCCATTCCATCCCATTAACTGCAGCGTGTGAGAAACTTTGTGTCGGAGTGATTTGTTTCACTACTGTACCACCTCCCCCCAATCATTGTACACAGTGTTCTCTTCCACCCAGCGGCTTTGATCATGCTGAGACTGTTTGCTCATGCCTGTCACTGCTCTTTTTTTTTTCTTCCAATCACTCTGTGCCAACAGTGTTGTCCTGAACTCCACTGCCACAGAGAAAGGGGGGGAAAAAAAAGAAGAAGAAGAAGAAGAAACCAACAATGGGATTCATTTGCCAAAACGAGTCGCACAAAAATGTGTACAGAGAGCATCACTAATAATGTGCAATCAAAAATAATTAAAGTGCCAGTTAGACTGTGGTTAATCTTTAAAAAACATTTGGCAAGAAGGTTTCGTGTTATGAGTCAGTACTTGGATTCCAATGCATTTCAACACACCAAACAAATGTTTGTCTTTTGGAGAGGCTTTCAACCCCCCAAACATTATGCAAACGCATAATGGACCAATCAGCGTCTCATAAAGCATCCTGCACCACATTACCTCACCGTGGCTATTGCACCATGTATTATCTGGTATTTCTGATCATTTAAAGCATGAGCTGGTCAGACACCGAAGCATGAACCATATTTTTTCTTATCTGTTTTCGTATTCATCATATTTAAGGTCGCCCGGCTCAGAAAACATGAATTCCGTAACAGCTAGGTGCACGTTGCCCAAATCGCAATTGCTTCCGTGCCCTTGCAATGATAAGTGTATTTCTTAATCAGGTTAAGTAAACATCAGCTGCAATCGACTCCTCCTCACGAGCGTTCTCGGCGCGTTCCAGTCCAAGGCACCACATCAAATAAACACTTTCCCTTTGAGAGTGCTGTTTGTCATCCTACAGAAATGCGGCTGGTGCCAAGGACCTTGCTTAATCCAAGTTCACGGTCATTCTGGACACCCATTCTGAGAAAGGAAAAAAAAAAAAAAACAAGCGGCGTGCAGCGGACTGTGTGAAGGAGAGACGAATGATGGACAGCGGGGTCACATTCACTCCGTGGCTAATCTCCGTCCTCCTCAGTCAAGTAGACATGATGATAGGGAAAATGGGGTCCTCTAAAATACATTAACACCATAAATAAATCCACTGCCTTGCATCCCATTTCAATGCTCGAACGCCATGGCAACCTCATACCATAACGCGTATCCATTTTATCCCGTTGGCTGATCTCGTCATTAGGCCTGTGATGTTTGAGCCTGATGGGTCTATCGCAGGTGACGGCGACAGGGAGGCGGCTCATTATGCTTCACATACAGTGGCGTGCTCCAGATGAATATCTGTATGTTGCCTCCTTTGTCGCTCTCAGCCTGTTCATCATATAGAGCCAATGACACCATGTGGTTTGTGAATTACAGAGCCAGGCAGACACTATAGAAGAGCGTCTCATGAATTATTCTTCACATATCTGGCTTAAAGGGGGAAAAAAAAAATCATTCAGTTTAAGAATTTAAAAAAATCACATTCTTGTGGCCTAAAGCGCTGCCGGAAGCTAGAAAGAAAAAAAAAAAAACGCGAATGTCGTTTGGATTGACAATTTGGAGACAATGAATAGGAATTATGGGATCACACACTGCTTATCTGAACGTTATGGGCTTAACGTGAGTGCCCTGTTATCAGCGTATCACGACGCCCACAAAAGCACCCTGGGTACCTGTTACAGTCACCTATTCTGTGTTTTCCATTTCCATATGGAGCGACATGTCTGTGTCATATTAAAATTAGATGGAAGGAAGTAGTGGGTTCTTAGGCTATATTTTAAAGCAGAAAATCAATCATATTCCTCATGAATTTTGTGTGTTTGTGTGTGTGTGCGAGTTCCATTTGTGTAACAAGAAGAATCTGGCACGGAGCATATGGCTGCCTTGCCAGTCCCACTTTCACAGTTTGGTAGGTGCCAGGGTAGTCACATTGGCTTTCTAACGCGCCATGTGTTCCGTTTGTTCTCAATTTACAGCGACTGGAATACAATAAAGAAAATAAAAACGAGGAGAAGGTGTGTGGACGTATCGCATGATGCCGTTTTCCCTATCCTCACATCGCTCAGATTCGTTTGGCTTAAGCGGCTAAATCGCACAGAGGGAAATCGTGTCTTATGAGCCTGCTTGGTCTACCGAGGTGCTCCGACCGTCCATCCATCTCTGTCTCTGCGTTTGGCTGCAGTGTTGTGCTGACCTGATGCTTCTCCCTGCTGCATACAGACCCCAGTGGAGATAAACAGCAATTCTCTTCCAGTTCACTGGACCCACACTTAAATTAAACAGCTAATGTTTAAAAGAACTCAGCGGAGTTTCTACCCTGCAGGGAACCCGAGGAGCTCAGAGGTCCAAGCAAACTTCTTGTCAGGGCTATTGCGTTTCTTTGATTGATTTCTGCGCCGCAGAGACAAGGCTGCGGCCCCTCTCTCCCCACTGACATGCACTCCATTTTTCTCTTTGTGTGTGTGTGTGTGTGGTGTGAGCGTTTCAATACATCTACCGTCTGACAAGAAGTTAAACATTCCGCAGTTTCATAAACTATTAATTGTTTCTCAAGAAATGTTACATTAGCATACTGTACTTCTTGTACAGTATATGCAATATCCACATGTGCTGCATTTTTTATAAGGGTAAAAAGTGGGACAAAATACCATTATGTATTATATAAAGAGATGCCCTGGCCTAAAAATTGGATTTACAGAGGTAAAAAGGCATGTTTGTTTGGTACAGACTCAAGCAGAAATCATTTTATTAAAAAAAAAAAAAAATTCAGTGAAAATGATAAATTATGGTCCGAAAATGATCACAAAAATCATGAATCGTATTGCAATTGCAAAATCTGTCAAAATAATTGCAATATGGATTGCAATTACCATGGATTTACATACCAATATATGCAGCCATAAAACTAAACAAACTTAACTAAATTAAATAAATCAATCGATCAATAAATAAATGAATACCTGTACATATATATACCAAATTCAATCCTCTTATATGTGGTGCTCATGTAGATTTTCATAATTTTCATAATTTAGTTTCATGATCCATGCTCTTGAATATAGTGAACTCGCCTGTGAACCCCATCTCTCCGTGTACGTTTGATGTCTCCATTAATAATAGATTTTATGGGCCATCTCTCTTAGTGGGAATCATGACAGTAATTTGAAGGAAAGGGAGGTGGGCAGGATTGATCATGTGTCCAAATGATGGCAAAACCAATAGAGAGCATTCACTGTCTCTGCACACAGGGCCGGGGAGGCGTGTGAAGCGAGCGCACTGCTACAGTGCGATAATGTGGTAATGCAAGCTAAGACCGGAGGATCACTGGGTGAGCACTAGGAGCGGCTCCTCTGGCTCTGCCAAAAGTGGTTGTGTGTGCACAGAATGAAATTTGCCAGGAAATGAATGTGTACATAGCAAGTATTGTCTGGGCGTGTGAGAGCGGTGCTGTACGGCGAGTGTGTGTGAGGCTGTGTGTGTGTGTCTGTACAGCAGCGAGCGCGTGTAGATACACATACCTTTGTGTGCAAGTGTCTGCATAAAGATTCTCTCTCTCTTTCTCTCTCTGGCTGCTCAGTGGAGATCAACGGAGCGTCACAGGGGAAATAAACAGCGGCAGCTCAGCAGGATGGGCCTAATTAAACACAGCGCCTCAGCAGTGCAGCCAGCAGACTGCTGCAGCTTGGACCAGCCTGGACCAGACTGGCCCTGCCAAAGACCTTCTGCTGCCATGTTCACCGGCTGCCACCGCGACTCAACGCCAGGGCAGAGGAGGAGCTGGACGGCACCTAGCTCACCACTGGGTTACAACAGCAAGGCCTGAGGAAATGGACTGAACCTGTGCTCTTCATTGACTAACACCACTGAGCAAGAGGGTTTTACACAGGGCGTGTTGTCCTGGAATTACTTGCTGGAAGAAAAAAAAACAAAAAAACTCCATGACACTGTTTACATTAGCGGAAGTCCTTGACGACATTTCCCCTCCAGGTTGACTGGTGTCACAATCTTACCTGCCGAACCGAAACGCAACATTTTCTCTGAAATTACACCTTGGCAATCTCTCATAACAGCTCCACTATGGGCCTCAGAAGTTGTGTCGTCATTTTTCTCCATTTTCAAGACGTCTAAGAACAAAAAAATACATCATGCATAGGAGAAATGGCATTATGACATTTGAACATTTGGATAGGAAAAAAGAACATTTCTCGCACATTTTTAAAAACCTGAACACGACTGGTGTAGTTAAAAGAAAATTAGCTAAATGGTTAGCCACCCCTAATCACCCATCACACACGAGCGGAGTTGTCATCCTTGAATAAAAAGAACAGATCGGCCAAAGAAACAGACATGGTAGCTGCTAACCAGGTGTTTTTAATGGCTCAGCCACGAGCTAGAATGAGTCTACTTGTAAATTTATCAGGCAAAGCAGCCAGCTAAGTATTTAATGAGCGCCGCAGTGTTAGCTTTTTGTTAGCAAGATAATTGTTTTGCTTGGAAAGCGGCAACAGAATTGAGTGGGTCCAGGCCCATGTTAGAGAGGAACATGTGCAGATAAAAACATCCAACTCCAGTTTAAATCACAGTCTGTGACAAAGATGGTTCTGGAAAAACCACAGCAATTTTCCCCATTGAGAAAATACATTGGAACTGGAATTCCATATTTGGGTAAGTCAATGTTATGTCTGGCTTCCAAGGCCTATGGGTATAAATCAGAGTGCAATCCAAAAGTTGGTGATTTATTGATCATTTATTATATTTCATAGGTTAGAGTTACACTGAGGTTAGGATAAAATGTAGAGCTTGTCCTGTATCATTGCACCTTTAGCGGACTACGAATTAGCAGGTGACCTCGTTACACTTATACCAATTGGAGCTGAAGTCAATAACTGTTCAGGGTCAGAAAACAAGACTGAGCTCAAGTCCAAGATGATATTGGGATAGTGTAAGAGGAGCATAAGAATGCGTAAGAGGATGATTAAACATGGACTGAAACTAGATTTTGGGGCTGACATCTGGCTTGTACAAGTCTTTTGAAGATCAGAAATTGTTAAGACAAATGAACAGAAGCTGCATGTCGTATTGAACCTTTTTGTCATGCTATAATTATTTCAAAGCCAAGGCGTTCTTTTTCATATCTTGTATTGTTCTAACAAGTACAAGTCGAGCCTATTACATCTGACAAAAAAAAATAAAATAATGTTACAGTGTCGAAAAGTTCCACTTCCAGCACAGCACAGAGTTTGTGTAATACAACATGATAGCGTAAGAGATGTTTTCACAGGCTGCTTCCTCCCACCGGTCGATGAGGAGAGAAATGTTCAGTGAAAATGAAATATCAGAGTTGCCCCTCCTGTGTTTTCTTTTTTTACAACAGCAGTGAGAGCTGTTCTTCACTGTGTTTTTGAAGGTCTCACAGGGAATTATGACAAGCTCGCGTGAATGTTCACGTGAAGGTGTAGATTAGATGGCTGAGAATAGGACGAGCGCGGGCTTGCAGCCTTATTACATTTTCCTTATTGTTTGTTCTAATAAAGACCGCGTATAACCTATTGCCCCCTTTGCTGGGGGAAAAAAAACTCAATTCATGATATGGATATTTCTGCAGTCGACCCTGCATCCGTTTCCTATGGCGTTTTGCTTTATTGGGCGGTGCATAATACAAAATGACAGGGATGTGAGACAGGATAACATGCAGCCAAGCTTTTGAATCATAACAAAACTTAAACCGTTCATTGTGATGCACCTCAGTCATCTGATCCGCTGAGCTGTATTTTTATTTTTTTGTCCGACCTTTTGGCCCTCATTGGTGTCACTTAAAATAAGCACTCCCATCTCTCGTGTGCTATTCTTAAACTACTTACTGCCTGAGAGAGAGAGAGAGCGAGAGAGAGAGAGAGAGAGAGAGAGGAACCTCATTCCCAGTGTGATGTTTATCTGACATTTTCCACTGGCCCATGACTCAGTGGGCTGTGATTGCAAGCAGAACACATCGGGCTGGCAGGGGCTCTCCCAGTGCTGGCTGTGGGCACCATTTACTGTATACAGCATTCCAGCAGCCTGATTTACAGAATAGCCAGTAATGACAAAACACTCCATGAAGATTAGCCGGGTATTTGGACCCATCCGTGCTCCTCGTTTCCTGCATCTGTATTGTGTGTGTGTGTGTGTGTGTGTCTGCGTGCGGTTGTGATTTCAGTGTATCAGTGTCCGTGTGCGCCTCCATTGTCCTGGCAGTGACGGGGCTGCGGATTCGATCCAAAATCCAAGTCCCGTATGGATTTCAGTGCTTTCTCTTAATTAATAATTCACACCATCAAATTATTATGATCATTAATATGATGCTAGGGAGATTATAGAGGCCGGTAAACACCCACACATAGTAGTTCTGTGCATAAGGTGCCCTTGCGTGGTGGGGCGGACAAATCTGAGCTGCTGCTGCAGAAACTTTAAAGATACAGCGTGATGATAATTATTCCCAGACTTAAGCTTTCATTCTAACTCCTCTGATCCTCTCACTACTCGCCTGTTTGATGATGGGAAGTGAGCAACTCTATAGCTCCCCCGAGACGACTTTGAATTAAACATAATACATACGATCTGTTCTACTGTTTATTTCCAGCTCAGTAAAAAATGTGGTATTTCAGTTTATCCGGTATAATAGCCGTTAAAAATGTGGATTTTAGATAGCGGTATGTGATGTTATGAAAATTTGAGGTGCTGCTAACAGGTTTGTAACCTCTGGACTGTCAGGTTGAATAAAGAAGAAGCGCTGCCATCCACAGAGACAGGTACAGGATGGAGGCAAACTTGCGGAAACTTGTCCAAGCAGCGGCTGCGAGGCAGCGTAATGGCCAGGTGTACCGAAACAGCAGGTGTGGATGGCACTTCTCCATATTCATATTCCATATTCATTCATGTTTCACACCGGCAGATTAGCATACATATCATGTCACATCCATCTGCCAACTTATTAAAAGTTTTCCACAGAACCGGAGACAGTTACTGTAACGCTTCTTTAAGGAGACACCAAAAACTGGGACTCAATAAAACCCAGTGTCTCCAGATGTTGCCAGGTCACTAAAGTAGAAGCTGGTGTGGGTGGCAGAGCATTCTGATGACCGTATTAGAAATTTTTAAAATACGCAGCACAGCAAAGGGGGAAAAAAAAGACATTTGGACATGGTTTTTTTTCCTGCCCTTATTTTAGAATGAATGTTAAGTGGTTAAGGTCAGTGCTTTTCAGAATCACAAGCCCTGCTCTAATGGTTGCCACATGTAGACAGAGGGCAGAATCCGGTCAGCAAAAGCAGCAGTTTCTACACCTTGTCTGTCAGCTTGATCTAATTTCATTTCTGCACTTTCAGAACAATGTGCCCAGGTTATTTCCCACTGTGTAATAACAGTGGGACATAACACTGCAGTTAAGCGCTGACAATATATATTTTATTTTTACTTGCCTTTCCTGTACAGAGATTATCCGATTGTATCTTTACAAAACTAGCTGTCGATTTATTTGACTTGACATTGCCGTGTAATTCAGCGATTTCCAAAGAAAAGGCATAATGCAGGGATAATAATAAATGCAGCATTGTCTGATGAGTGTCAGCAACGACAAAGCAGGAGTGTGTGGACAGTAACAAAACCCTTGGCAGTTTTTCATTTGAGAACACGGCGAAACCGTTGCTCGGATTTCACAAGGCCACAGGTGAAACTCAACAAAAGAGCCGGGAGCTGGGAAAATCATTCACACACAGAAGGATCGTACTGTATGCCGAACAAAGTAGAAACTATATGAAGTATAAAATGTAAAGTCAAGCGTTTCTATGGGCTAGCTAGTGGTAACTTTCCAGATCTCTGGCCAAAAAATAAATAAATAAATAAATAAATAAATCGCAGTTCCAAAGAGTAGTGGGAGTAATGTAACTTTATTCAAGTGATTTTCAATAAATTTACTAAGTGATTCAAATCTATTTCAATCAAACATTGTCATTTTTTTCCCATCATCACAAAAAATATATATAGATATAGATATATAGATATAGATACATAGAATAGATGAGAATCATAACTTTGCATTCAACAAGGAAAACTCACACACTATGTAGCTCCATATGAGTTTTATAGTGCAGCAATTTGACAATATAAGGGATATTGAAATTAATTGCCTTGATTTCAACTCCTAACACAAGTCAGTCTGTTTCACAGTTTGTTAACCCAGAGAGCAGACATCTCACCACAACATGATCAGTTCATATTTAGAGGCGAGCACACCGACACTTAACTAACACTACTTAATTTTGGAATTTGAATTTGACTTTCTGTCTCCGTGCGGGGTTCAGTTTGTAAATAGACACTCTATCTTCCCTCAAACTGAGAACCACAGTTCTGACGTGAAGGTGAAAATAAATGAGACACAAACTGTGTGAACACAGTGAATGTTAACCAGAGCGTTGAGTGCCAAGATATTCTATTGTTGTGCAGTCGATTCTGAAGCACAAAAACCTCCTCTCATAACATTGTCTGGCGCGTGTTTCTCTCTTGTCAGCCCTAATAGATATAGCAGCTTGTCAAGTTTTCATCCAACGATCAATTTCCTTACCATTTTTATACCATAATAAACAAACAAGCCACATATTTTCAGTATTGATTATCAGACTCCTGGAATAATTTTTAGTCCAAGTTAAGGCTTCATTCATTTGATTTTCAGTCTTCCGTGAATCGATGGTACTGTGTATAATTCCTCTTAAAGGTTATCAGATAATCCACAACTATTTCATGAACATGTAATGAATTTCATCTCAGTTCACTATTATCTCTTGAACTGAGCAGCTACCATCTTCACAAAAGATAAGCAGAAGAACAAAAGTGTCAAGCAGCAGCCTCTGCCCTTCAGGGGTTAAGCTAATAATTTATAGCAAAAAGCAACTATAAACCGCTGGGAAACGCCAGGAATAAATAAGACCAAATATGAAAAGGAATAAATTATTACTCACACGTGTCATTTAATAATACAGATGCACTAAAAGGTTGGATGTATTTTTCATTGTTCCTTCACAATCCAGCCGTTTGCATCAGTGAAAAGTGCGTTTGAGAAACCTTCAGCATTGCAGCCGTCCACATCATCATTCTTGAAAAGAACCCTGGACTTTTCCCTTAAATCCCACCTCTGTCAGCCCCATTACCTTGAACCCTTTTCATTTTTCATATTTGCTTTTCATTTTTCCTATAACATCTGATATCTCCTCTTTTATATTTAATTTGGGCAGAAGCAACTTGGCCCGCTTTCATCTGCAGCTCCTCTGTTACTTTTCTTTTGTGGCGGATTTCTGTTTATTCATTCATCTGCAAGTGACACAGTCACACAGAGCTGCGGACAAAGAGAATGTGCCTTTAAGATCATATCCAGCTGCAGCTTCAGACTGTCTGCAGATTGATATTCAATTCATGAAGCACATCTACAGTATTTATGTATTTGCTTGTTTACTTATTTACTTACTGACACCATTCTGTTTCAGATATGCTAAACTCATACGTAGATTTCAAATAAATCTGATATCAACTGATTTTTTTTTTTTACTTTAGTTTCATTGTATTGTTTCATCCAGTCTGCAAAATCATTTATAAATCATAATTATTAAATATTTTTCCACCAGATTGTATCATATGGATACAATGTGTTAATCGAGTGTTCACAGTGATAGATAGGGAAAGGGAAAAAAGTACATGTGTGATGTTGAATTACATGTTGTATCCTGATGGAGTGCACTAATATGAATAGATGATTTAATAAACGTAACCATATGATTCACTATAAAGCCAACTGAAGTGATCATTACGATCAAATTGGCTGCAGGTTCCATAAAAGAGCGTTGTTTGATCTCAAGAGAGTGCGGTCTCTTTTCTCCCATGTTGTCCAATCTTGTTTGTATGGCGTTTTTTTTTTTTTTATGGAAGCCACTATAACAGAAATTATCTGATATGATCAAAAAAAGCATGGTGGGGCCTTAGCTCATGCAGCATTAATCAGAGAGGTGAGGGTTGTTTATTTGGATTGCCTTTGTCCCCGGCTCAGCTGCAATCAAAGGGGTCAGGCCTCTGTGTTCACAGCCTGAGACGCCGGCTTTAATGAGGATCTGGTGTCCTCTGGTACCTTCAGCCACACAAACACCGGCCACGTCAACCACTGGACTTATGATTGGGCTGATTACGCCAGCGTTTTATTTTCTATTTTTTTGCGCGTTTCACTGACCTTTCATAGTCCTTTCATTGTTCGACGGCTAATTCCAAATTCAGAGGCGCTCCTCACATGAAAGCTTCCTGCGCTGTAATGGGTGGTGTTTCTAAAATAACAGTTAGTGAAGCTACACTGCTCTTCATTTCTGTAAAAAAAAAAATAAGAAGAAGAAAGGCAAAAGTTAATGTCTAACACATCAAAAGTCTTTTTAGTTGTTCAGTGAAAAAAGCAGTTGTTCAAAATAATTATTCCCCATGAGCGACACACTTAATAAAATGTGGTTTTAATAACTGTCAGCAGCCTAGGTGGCAAAGTTAATTATGTTTTTCCACAGTTTGATGGAAATTTTTAACTTTAGATTCAGTATCATAAATTATTGATGCATCATCTGGATCATGACACTCATTAGGAGACACTCAATCAAGCATCAGTGGCAACTATTCAATCAAATACCTGTGACGATCAAATTTAGTTATTATGTAAACTTCACAAAATGATAGCTAATTAGATTCTAAGTTACTGAGATTGAGGGGAGCACATTTGCCAAAACCAAACCATACACTTTTTTTTTTTTAATTTCATGCTGAAATCTCCTTGAATTCCTTTTTTTCTCAGTTCTATCAAGAAATGTGGACGTGGCAAAATCATTGTATAGTAGCACTTCATCTTTGAATAATGAAGTCTAAATTGAAGAGGAAAAAAGGCATTTGAGATTATTCTCTAAGTTGCAGCAGTAATTGTTCGCATCTTGAGACTTATTATGACTTATTATCTAAATGGAGCATATTTGAACCAGCTGTACTTTATATAACACCATGATTATCCAAAAGTAACACACTCACACACACAAAAAAGATTAGGTTTAAATTGATATCTTTTATTCCACCAATGTTAAATACCAAAGTGATGCCACACCATTTTCTAACCATAGAAATACAGTCATTCCATTTCTAGGTCAACATAGACTACGTTTACATGCACAAAAGAAACCCGATTACTGAGAGAAACCGGGTTATGCTGCCGTACGCCGGTTACTGAAAATCCCGTTTTTTCACTAAAAAGCCATTTGGAAATCGGGGAACAGGTTTACATGGCTGAGAAATCGGGTTACTCCAGGAGAAATCCAGCCAGTGTACACTGATTACTCTTAATCCCTTATCCCGATTTCCGAAATCGGTGTTCCTGTTTACGTGGCAGTTGAGAAATCGGGGAGGCAAGTAACACAATTTCTTAAGCTCATGTGAACGCAGTGATAGTGAAAAATACCAGGCTTGACATGAGGTTGTTTATTATTTACCTCTGTCAGCAACAGTAATAAAAGTATAAGAGCAAACTCCATTGCAATAGAAAATAAAGGCAAGAACGTGTGAGATCGACAGTGAACACTCATAAAAAATGAACTGACAAGCCAAGTTTCCTAAACAATGGCTGTGGACGTCTGACACGGCAACATACAATGAATGTGATGTACTGAACTCTGAGCTCCTTTTACCAAGCCACAGTGAACACTATTATGTTCTGGTTGGCTTAGTTTAAAAGTTGCAGTGAGTTTCTTTTGTGTGTAAGGGCAAACACGCCTGCAGATCCATAATGATAGTAATTGAGCTCTTCACGAGTTGCACACCGACCTTGTCATGTATGATTAAAACTTCAGCCATGGCGAACCGCTGTCGTTTTTCTTGGGATGGTGGTCTGATGCGGTCTGAGGAGGGACACGGCCAAGAGACACCGTTTGATTTGAAATGCAAGACAACACCCCCTCGGTACGCCGCTCCGCTGAAACAAGCGCTGTCCACCGCTGCCCAATAACTTTCACTGTGGAGATCATGCTTCTGAGAAATTTACTTTATGGTTCAGTTAGTTAAGCTCGCTACAACTTTAAAGTGTATTATCAAGACCTGAGAGAGGTAATAACTTGGCTTGCTGGTCCCGAGTTTAAAAAAAAAATCCCTTCATATCTCTGTGGAAAATGTTTTATTTGTAATGTATAGTGAACCACCGTGGGAGGGTTTTCATAAATGCTTTGTATTCTCATGGGCACGGTCAGATAAACAATTATTGCAGATTTATGTGAAGTTTAAAAAAAAAAAAAAGCATCATTAAATGTACCATATGTTCATTCCACTTCCCATGGGTATGAGACAAAGTTGATGGATCTCAGTGGAGGTGCATATCATCCTGGACAGGGAGGCGGAGATATTAAGCTAATGAGTATAATTAGAACTATGATGGCCTCACTATTGTACGGTGCTTTCCAAGGTTCAAACTTCTATTAACTCTGACCTCCATTTTGCTTCTTCTCTCTCCCTTTCCCCCTCCATGCGTGCCGCCACCTTCCCTTTGTGTCTTCTGTGGCGTCTGCATCTGTGCAGGCTGCGCACACGTGAATGCTCGAGCTGTACTTGTGCATACATATGTGCAGGCATGGGTGGGCGGATTTGTAATTATTCTCAAGTGGTGCCCCTTGTGACCTATCTTGATAACAGGGCCATTAAGGAAAGTTATTTTGACCACACGGCGGCCAAACGATTCATGTGGAATGCAAATGTATAAGAAAAGCACAGAATAATAAGATTTCAAGCTATTAAAATAATGAGTGGAAGTGAATTTTTCACATTGACGGGGGAAAGTAATTGCAGAAACACGTGGATCTAGACACAGATAATCACCGGGGAAATTTGGGCGATTCACACAGAGCATTTTAAGAGGATATCAAGCCCAACTTATGAAACATTATAGACCGTTTGAGAAAAATTCATTAGGATAATACGGCATATTAAAGATTTTCTTAAGACACATCTTTGTGAGGGATTAAAGGGATTAGAGAAACTTCGTGATGGGAACTCTGACAACAGTATATAACTACAAATACTGTGAGAAAAAGTTCTCCTGTTATCCTCAGAGCAGAAAAATATTAATACAACACGCCAAATTTTGGCTTTTATAAAGTGCACAAAAACTTCAAGTGTCAGAACCCTTATGATTTATGAAGCCTTCATCGTATTGGTCCAGTGTAGTTCATGACAGCTGGCAAAGTCATTAATCATGTGATGTGTATCCTGCACTTCCCATGGGGCTGATCTACTGTCATTGATCATTTTTATGTCAACACCATCGGCCTGAGACACAGCCTGAAGATATTAAACTTTAAATAAAGGCAATGGGAACATTCTCCAACATGACTTAGTGGAATCGTCTAATATTATGACTTGTCGCCGGCTCACTCTTCAACTCCACAGGCTGCCTGAAACTGATTCACCTTACCTGTGCGTTTATTACAAGAGTGGTCACTCGCACTCAGGAGGGAGATAATCCCTGCTTGGATTAACCTGGATGTTCACCGATGTAGTAAATATAGAAGGAATCAGTTGGTGCTTTCATCTTAATTAAAGATGGGGGCTCTGATTCCAGGGAGATTGGATGGAGGTGACTCTAAGCGGCGCATCGCATTTGTCACCACTTTATCCTCAGGTGGCTCCGGCAAGACATGGCAACCTGCAGGTGCACGCTGTATGTCATGATGCTACTCTGTTGTTGATTTTGTTGTTGAGGGTCCTTGGGCTTTTGTGTGGAGTTTGGATGATTGAACCTGGATCTTTCTGTCTGGGTGACAGTCTGTCTGGGTGGTAGTAGGAGTGGTAACAGCATCGGAAGCAGTAGCAGTAGTAGTAGTAGTACTGTACCAGTAGTAGCAGTAGAAGAAGTACTGATGTGGAAGTAGTGTAGCAACAGTATTAACCGTGGTGGCAGTAGTACTAGTAATAATAGAAGTAGCAGTAGTAGAAGTAGTAGCAGTAACAGCACTGTAGTAGTAGTAGTAGTAGTGGTAGTAGTAGTAGAAGTAGCAGTAGTAGTGTAGTAATAGTAGTCACAGTAGTAGCAGTAGTAGTAGTAATGTAGTTGTAGTGGTAGTGTAGTAACAGTATTAGTCATAGCAGTAGTGATAGTAGTAATAGCAGTAGCAGCATTGGTAGTAGCAGTAGGAGTAGCAGTAGTAATATTACTATACTACTACTAATACTACTTGTGAGTATTATTATTAGTAGTCGTGGAAGTAGTAGTAGTATCATTATCATTATTATCATTATTAGTAATAGTAGCATTAATTGCATTTATTAGTCTGCATTAGTATTAGTAGCTGTAGTACTAGTAGTACTAGTAGTAATAGTAGTAGTTTCTGTAGTACTAGTAGTGCTGTAGCAGTAGTAGTAGTTGTAGTCGTAATAATATTATTATCATTGGTATTTATTTTTTTCAAATCTTGTTCTTAGTTGCATCTATTAGTCTGTATTTGTCTCTCCACAGTCACTTTAAAATTTAAATCATCTAATTGTGACAACTGCATACGAAATGAACTTCGCAAATGCTTGAATTGAATATTTTGATAAGTGCAATTAACTGCCACCACAGACTGTTACAAAACACCTCACTAACCTGTTAAAATTCAAAGAATACCAATAAAACGGAGGAAAAATGGTAATGGCGGTTCACACTGTACACGCCATACATAGACTGCAACCAATTTCCAGGAGATTGTGGGCAAAGCCTGCAGCGCTCAGCGGCAATAGTGTTTTAATCACTCTGTCATAGATTTGAGGCCGGCTTTAAGAGCACAGTAAAACATGATGAATGATGGGTAAGGCCCGGCACAACTAGTGTAGTCGGCAGGATTTGCTATGATACTCCGATGGAAAAGGCTGATTAGTGGCATCTGGGGGGATGATTAATTGATGCAAACACATTTCCATTT
>OMLF01055027.1:0-11867 GCA_900302615.1 Holocentrus rufus
AAACCCCCCCCACCCCCCCCTCCAAAAAAAAAAAAAAAACTCAAAACCTGTCCTCTTTACAGGCAGAATCCGGCCAGAGGAATGACCCTGCATCTGAAGCCACTTTAGAGAGTTTGTTCTGTCTGGACCAGGGGAACTCACGCCTCCATCATGCCCACTATAATTTGAAATCTTGGCTTGCAGTTTACCTTTTGGAACATCATTTGGAAACGTCTCACCAGAGAAACAAGCTTAAGAGCCTGTAATGAAAAACATGGCTCGAGATCTTGCAGCTCCTTTCTCACCAAAAAGCGCACTTGACACTTAAAAAAGACACAGCTAATTCAATAGTCATAACCTAAGCCTGATCCTGTGCAGTATTTGAATAAAAACTCCCTCTTTATTAACATGCCAGTTGGAGCCACTGACACTTGGCAACATAGACCGAGAGTAGAGTCCAACCCCCAAATGCTCTCTCTCTCTCTCTCTCTCTCTCTCTCTCTCACACACACACGCACACACACACACACTAACAAACAATCTGCCTGCATTCTCACAACCAAGCTCGAGATCAGCATAATCACGTTTACATCTCTCTCTCTCTCTCTGTCTCGTTCTTTTGCTGATGCTGCCTGTTTTGTCATTCATGTTCTGAGGAAGACCTTTTTCTATGATTCTTACACACTTTATTTGTAATGCTTAATTTTTAGGCCTTATTCCTCTTTGTTTTAACAATTTCCCCTCTCAAAGATGTGATAAATTGGCAGTTTCACTTCACTTAATAGCTTTCCTAGTTTTTACAGACAGGAAATTGGTAACCCGGGAGAAACCGGTATTTTTTTTCAGTGCAACAAAAGAATAAATAAATGCTTTGATAAAATATATTTGCATGCTTTCTTATCTTTGTGATTGGTACAGATTTAATAGGGGAAATCAATGAGGTATAATGGCTTTAACTGGATTCACCTCATCAGTGTACTTCATAAGAGTAAGTGTCTGTGATGCTTTGCACAATTAGATATTTATCTCTGCCAGCAAAAGGGGAGGGAGAATATGTTTTCACCCCTGTCTTTTTGTTAGCAAGATTTCACAAAATGTTAATAATGGATTTTGCTGAGATTTTTGGATGGAGCTGTTGGAGTAAGAATCAGCTGATTAGAATTTGGTGGTGATCTGGACCCGGGGTTTGTTTCCACTATACGAATTTTGTTTTTTTTTAATCATCACTATTATGTTTCTGCAAGAATATTCCATTTGCATGCTATTTTATCAGAGAAAGAATTTGCAAGGTTGAGAATTGTTTTAATGTTGGCGCAGGTTTGTGCTCTGCTGGGTATCTTGTAATTATGTGCATTAATTAAATAGAATGTACATTTGATATCATGCTCATATTTTTTTCATTTTAACATAATGAGCACAGGTACACACACGCACACACACTCACACACACACACACACAGACATGCACTTGTCCTTGCTGTGAGAGATGCAGTCACTCACAGACATAAAGAGGCAGAAAGACAAAGGCCCAACTTTTCCAGGGGACACTCTTATGACTGCGGTGCTAATGCAGGCATCTGCCACTGTCTGGTCTGGAGCGTCTTTCCCACCTCATTACCCAGGGTTTACTGCAGCACCCACTCAAACATACAATGTTGGGAAAAAGGGGTGGTAGACCTCTGTCAAGTGCTCCTTTTCACAAAGCAACCATTGTGGAGTGAAGCCAGGATCAGAATGATAATGTGGACTCTGGCTACTGTCTACCAACAGGTCGCCTACAGCTGCAGTGCTCAGCAGCAGCCTGTGTGACACGCGGCCGGGTTATGTTTATGTTCCAGGGGCAGAAAACAGTATTTGTGTGTCTCCACTGCAAGAAGTGCAAGTGTATGTCTATGGCATGGCTCACTTTATGTTTATCCTGATGTAACATGCCGTTCCTCCAACACTTACTTGCAAAATCCGATTAAAATCAACTGCTGGTTTTTCCTCAATAATAATTTCCATACATTTCAGCAATTATGCATGCTTGGACATAATTGCCAGCAATCACATCCCAGTCATCAGCTAATGTGAGGTGCTTTTCTTCCCAGCAAGAACCCAGTGGCTTCAACTGGCACCCCTGTATCTGCATGCTTTCAGCTCACTCCCCGAGTAGCAGGCAACCAAGGCCAAGGAGAACAGGGAGGTAAATATAAATCACTGTTAATGCTTTCGAACATCTATAGGCAAGTAACGTCTGGTCAGGTACTTTGCCACATAATTCTCTGCCTTCCTCATTTTTGTTGCTGATATTACAGCATCAAAACAATTTTTCTTTACAAGGACACGCCTACAGCCTCAGGGACAAGAATGCAGAAAAATATCTGACTCTGTATGTTTAAAATGCTGCTTATTGTCAATTATACGAGGACAGTGTATGATCACAAATCAAGCTAAGGCATCTACACACACACACATGCAAACACACAATCATCGTACAATACATTTTTAAGTGATCTATGGAGAGGACAATTTACACACATGCTATGTTAGCAATACTAATATTTTGCTTTGGTCAATCAGCTCTAATTATCAAAACGTGCAGCCTCCCTCTGTCTCACACAGTGCTCGAGATCATGCAAATGAGGCCCGGGCCCCTCCCCCAATAGACAGGCTGCTTGTCTAATTACAGCATGGTTTCTATTAAAGGCACAGTTTTCCTTTAATGTATTGAGCCATGGTGGCTGGCTCGAAGAAACAACACTTCCTTTGTTATGGTTAAAGAAACCGTAATCTTTCATTATGTTTATAATGCAGTGGACATATGGAAGAAAGCAGGCCTCACAGGCTGTACCTTTTGATTTTAATGTGCCAGCAGAAAACATCACGAAGGTTGCAATAATCTTTCTGATTATGCTTTGTATCAGTGTTTAATTCAATAGTCTATATTAATACTGCACCATTTTATTAATCACACTGCAAACAATTTGGTCATTTGGTAATTAGGTAAGATATAAGGGTAAATTATTTAGAAAGGGAATGTCCTCATAACCTTTAAAAATAGGCCTACCTCTTTTTATTTTGTTTTATTTTATTTATTCATTTATTTTGATGTGATATTTGCACGCCATCTTCTGCGTTTAATGTGGTCACCACGGTTGAGGCTAGGTTTAATTTAACGACGAAAAAGCTCAGTGATTAAATATCAGCATAATACGAACGTCTGAAAGCATCGGACAAATTTGCTTTAAAAAAACAGATATATTAACGTCAGTGACATCATATATTAACATCAGTGAAAACGTCATTCGTGTATTAATTTTGTAAGGAAATAAAATCGCCAGTGTTCCCTCAGTGTTATGTGCACAAGCTTGTGTGTCGTGTCCAGCAGACAGTCAGATAACACTGAAGAGGCATGCTGGGAGCTGCTGCGCCTTTAAATGGAGTTCTCTGCTCCCCTCGTTTCTATGCAATTATGTTAATATGCAGAGCTTGTCCAGGTCCTATTCATTAACGGCTGGAGTTCCATTATTGTTTCCTTTATTTGTCATCTTTGTAAAGCCACTCATTTTATTTTTTTTTTTTTCCAGAGCCGCTTTCTCTCACAGAAATGGTCTTTGGCAGAGCAGCAGAAAGCGCTAATGTAGGATAAAGACTCTCTGTAATTGGCTAAGAGTGTTTATGTTTGTAGCAAATTGTCCTTCGCGAAGGTATGGCTCTCAGTTTCCTATATCGGACATGGGTTGCTAAAATAGATCGGCCAGTAAGTAAGTATGTGACAATTTTCTCATAGACTATATCAAAGAGCCCAGATTTTTTAAATATAAAATATGGGTACTGAATTGCGTCTGTTTGATAAAAATACATTTAAATCAAACAATCATCCATGCATCCATATTATCCATGTATCATTGTTGACTACAGACATTTTTTTTTTAACAAAAACCGTCTTAAAAATCCTATGATAGCCTGGAGGCCATTACATACAGGCCTTTTTTCAGCACATGGGACAAGTCTGCCTCGACGGTTTTTCTAACAGAAAGCCCTGAGGCTGTCTAACAGAAAGCCTAACCCTAATCCTAACTCTAACCTTAACCTCTTATTTCTGTCAGAGAGCCTTAAAGGCAAACTTCTCCCGTTACCCTTTTTTCGCTATGAACGCAAGATGAGGCAGTATGAGTGGACTGTTCTCAGCAGGCGGACAGAAGATGATAAAAAAAAAAAAGAAAGAGAGAGAGAAAAAAAGGAAAACAGGAAAATGGACAAACAGGCAGGTATGTGGCCGATTACGGCTGGAATGTAAACCCAGCAAAAATCAAATAAACCATCTTCTTTTTTTATTTGCTGAACATCAACCTTTTCAGGCAGACATCTTTATAACACAGCAGACTACACAGCATTGTATAAAAGGGGATGTAGGTTGATTTATATGAGGATTTAATCCTTAAAAACATTTTTTTTTCTAAAAATAGTACTGATGTATGTCTTCATAGGCAACTGGTGCCTATGAAAATGGAGGTCATTGCTTACCGTGGTGGCATAATTACTGCCTCATGCTTTTTACACGGTAACGGAATGTGGCATTTTATTGGATTTAAACAGGCAGAGGGTCCACCTGAAGGCACCAAGTGTTGCATACAGCCAGGTATGATATCAGACAGTCTTATAGTCTATAAAGGATGAACGGGCCGTCCAGACAATCCGGTTCAGACATAGGCTAACTAATGGCTCGCCCTCACCAGAAAACCGTATCCTATATAGGCTAGGCCATATATACAAATATCACAGAAAACCTGTAATTTCTTGCAACATACAAACACATTATATGAGGTTAAAAAAAGAAAAAGAAAATCAAGAAGAAAGAAAAAAGAGATCACAATAACCAGCTGTTATTACAGTGTTTTTGTCGTTAAGGCTCACACAGACCCAGCCAGCTAAAAGCTCAAATCCCGATAAATTTGGCAAAGACACTCAGGCTAGACGTCGTTAAATGTCGAAGTTGTCTTCATATTGATGCAATTATTTGTCCGTCAAAGTGTGATTCTTTCCTTTTAACTTGCATTGTCTCTTTGACTCTTTCTTCCCTTTCCCTTTCTGTGCCCTATACTGCTTAGTTTTTAATTACTAATAAAATCTACTGGCATGTCCTTACACTAGGCCTGTATGTTACCTTTATTCTGTGATTCATCCCCTTCGTTTTGATGGAGATCCACAGTCCAGTTTGCGGTCCATTTAAGCTACATCTTTTGCAGAAGAGATGCACTCAGTCGTATGGCCTTTAGGCCTATCAGGGATGTCAGTCATTAATCCATTAATGTAGGCTAGGATTAATCAGGAAAATATATCAGAACTGGAATCCCAATTAGCAACAGCAGTCTGCATGAATAATCTGCCTTGACTAACAGTTGATCAGGCCTAGGAGGTTTAAAGACCAAAGGCCTGTTTGTGGCCTACAGTCCTCTCTATCAAAAAAGGCCTACTCAAAAAAAATCATTGAAATTCATTTGTAGCCCACTATTTCACATTAATTGCCTTATTTTTTAAATAAAAACTTTAACATTTGAGTTTATGGCTTCATAAATTTAACTTTTATGTGTCACCATCCCAGTGTAGTGTAGTCTATTTCATATCACAGTGGATGTAGGCCTACACAGCTTTTATAAAGATAAGAACAAAATGTTTTTGTACTTTCTCAACTAAGTATGTGGGATATTACCTGAATTTGTCCTGATCCTTTCAAAGTTATTTTTATAGGCTGTATCTGACCAATAAAGACTTAATGCTACTTTGGACAAACTGAAATTAACCTGTTTTTAGGCTAATATTGGTTGGACAGACAAATAAAATCTAATCAAGCTGATCTCACAAACATTGGAAAACAATGTTTGTTAAGTGTTCATAATGTTTGCACATTGAGCCTGGTCACTAGACAACCTGTGGATATTAGAGGGGATCTCAATTTGCTTATAATTTAATTTAGAGATTGAAGGTGCAATTTAGAGTTATTTTTTAATCTTTTTTTTCAAAATGAAAAGAAAAAAAGGGTTGAAAGCAAAGGTGCTAAAAATGATTGAATGCAAAAATAAATAAATAAAGTTTTGAAAGTGGAAAAAAGTTTCGAAACTTTTAGAAATGTTTCTATTTTTTGATTTTTCTCCTTAAACTTGCCACATTGTTTTTCATTAATTCAAATAGTTCATTAATTCAAATGTTTTTCTTCATTCAGTTAAACCTCTTTTTTGCCAATTCAAATATTTTTTTCCATTGAATGATTGGCCCTCCTTTAGTTTTGAGAAGAGGGGTGTGACCAGACTGTGCTGTGACAGGTGACTGACAGGTCCATCTATCAGTTTTCCACCTCAGAAAATGCCTGTGGATTTTGCTGAACCATGACAGCAAATACTGAGTGGATACTTTGCCAACACACTCTCAGTTATCTTAGTATGCTGACAGTTTGTAAAAGGACATATAGTTAATTAATTATGTTGACACTTAAGTATTTATTCCGCATCCCTGCTAGCTAAAAAGTCAGGGTTAAAGTCCTCAGAATGTGAAGCGGGGTTGCAGTGGAACAGGGTGCAAAGTGAGCCAGTAAGAGTTATCTAACACAAGCTGTTTGGTCACTAACCTTACTGGGCATCTGGTCAATCTCAAAGGTAATGTTTGATTTATATGACAACATGTAGTATCTATAAGCCTGTCCATTTAGCTAGCTAGCTTTGTATCTGCAGCATCTATCCAACAGGCATCATATCTAACATTACCATTATCTTATTTTACTTGTCTCAACATTGAGCCTTACAGTACACTGAGCCTGTTCAGCTGGCCACAATATGAGGACAAGTGAGGTCTAGGCTATAAGATACTGGGTGTACAAGAATGCACGGCGTTAACGTAATCCAATCTCATAAGTCACCTCTATAATTCAAATCCTGATTTGTATCCTATTCAAATCCCACTGCATCTGGGTAGTGTTGCTGTTGCTAACGAGAGAAGACTATCAATCAGTCTATAAATGCAGACATAACCAATTAACTACATCTCTGGTTAGCTCAATCACACTGGAGGGGAGACGGCTGAGAGTGAAAACTGGAAGGCTAAAAGATAAGCGCTAATTAGAGCCTGATAGACAGCTAATGATGGAACAATTAATGCAGCCCTACCTTATGCCAACACAGCCATTTTAGCGGCAGCAGGGAGACTCGCCATCAAGATGGCTTCCAGAGCTACACCAAGAAAGCAACATCATCTAATGGCAGTGAGGAGGGGGATGCTCTAACTTGTACCATCTCCCTTGTCCCTTGACCGTGGGGAACGGTTTTCTACAGGAGTAAAGATGGCACCTCGGCCCTCCAGGGACTGAGATTTAGGAAATGGGAAAGAGAGTCTCACTGCGCTCTTCTTCCTCACTTTTTGACCGTTTTCCCTCACTTATATGATCTGGTGTAAATTGCTGGCCACAATATAGTTTCATACTGTGAAATTTAAAATCCCCAGGCCTGACTATCTATGACTGCATCAGTTTTAGCACCACTGAGGGGGCCCTATAAGCTCTGTGGTTCCAGCTGAGAGGAATCCTGTTTTACGGTCATGGGTTTGTCATGAGTGGACAGTAAAAAAAATAAAAAATCCAGATTTGCTGAAACAGGGAGACAAGGTCAAAACCAAACAAAACAATCAATAATGAAGTACATGTTACTAAGAGAGATGTAGTTTGTGTATTAATATATTTTTTTCTCTCCAAATCTCTTTGCCTGCGCCAAGTGCAAAGCTAAAGGCAGCACCACGAAATACCAAGCAAAGTGCAAGGGCCTCCTAGATCTGGATTGTCAAGAGCAGAAATCATATACACGTCTTATTGCTACAATTCCTTCAGATGCCAAAATAGCTACAAACCCCTCAACCACACCATCATCACATAATGCAACTAAAATCACAAGGACACCTTTGATGATAAAGATATTTTAAAACAGGGCACAACACATTTAGGATTTCAGGAGGATTAAGAAATCTTGCACAGGAAAATAACACCATCTAGATTCAAGTTATATTCTGTTCAAAGCATTAAGCTGGAATCAGTGGAATCAATACTTCAGGGTTTTGCTGGTGGGCGTGGTTGATTTTGGCACACAGATGTAACTTGTTAAACTTTTGTCTGCAGAAAGACTTTTTCCAGTTACTGCTGAGGACAGAAGTCTAGAGGGCAGAGGATCTGCACAAAGTCTTTAGCAGAGATAAGGCAGTGCTGCAGATATTGCTCAAACACAAAAAGAAATTCTTTCAGGTATCAAAATCCAACCTGTGAGTCTACCGATAACAATAATAGGAGTTTAAAGCGATAAGTATTGCAGAGAAACTGGGAACATCGTCAAATTTCAACATTTTCTTTTTCATTGTTTGTGTCTTCTAAATGCCTGAGGAAAGTTTGAATTTTATTGGTGTACTTTCACTATGTTCCCAATGGTCAAAAAGTCAAAGTCTATACAAAAGTTTGTCCTGCTTCTTGCAAAGTGACATCCCCCAAATGTAAACTGAGTAAGGGTTAAACCAAAAAAGCTTAGGACATAGGACACCATTACATTTTGGGATTCTAAGACAGGTAATAAAACTGGGATTTTAGTGATTGATACTATATGTGGAGGGTTGAGCAAAAACCACATATTAAAAGACTTGATAATTTTTCTGTACTTGAAAGAAATGAACAGAAAGTCTTGGCTTGAGGGCATACAAATGTGTAATTACACACGGGAAATCAGGAAACAGGAATAAAATGAACAAGCTATCTAAAGGCTATGCATCAAACAAAATAAAAGTCTCCTTCAAAGTCTGTTTTACTGTGATGATGAAAACAGAACCTCTGACAAAGATTTTTTTTTTAAAATAATCTCATCTGTGTGGTTTGGATTAGGCAGTTTGCTAAAATTGAATTGAGATTACAATCTAGACCTACCTGGAAACATATCAGGTCCGCCTGGTTGACTTTTTTCATCATCAGTTTTGCTTTTTGTATTATCTCAGTATTGCAGTAAGCTGTGGATTTGGAGGCCATTCCTACTTTCGGTTATCTAGCTTTATGATGGCTGATTAACACTCATACAGCTAGATAACCAAAGACAGGAACAGGCTCCATCTTATGTTATGGCATGGAAAGTCTGAGGATTCCTGGAAACAAAAAGCATTATTATGAAGTTGTCATACAGGTCTAATCACAAACTATTTTTTTTCATGGGACCCAAATGCCATCAATTGACAGCAATTTTGAATTTCATGATGTAATTGATTTTTTAAACATCTCAGTTTTCAAAATGTTCCTCCATGACTTTTCTAAGAACAAGTTTCTTTAATAACCAGTATTTTATGTTAAATTACACTTCAGTTAATTGACTGTTAGCTTTCTCTTGTAGCCACCAAACAGTCGCTGTCCTTTCAAGTGTTAATATTTGGGCACAGTGTGTACTAAAATGTAGGTAGTCCTAGTCTTCACCCTCCTTTAATTCTAGGCAAAAGCAATATACCCACAAAGAAACCAAGTACCTCTGAAACAGGTCCAGATGTAAGTTGGGGTGACATTATTCAGCTCCTTGGCAGGTTCTATACATTTTCTCCTGTTACTATTACTATTATTATTAATGTAGCACTGTGTTATTGCAAAATGTTCCATTACAGTGTAGCTTATTAATTATCAGAAATGTTATGTAGTCCAGTCTGTGTTTTACATTCCTGCTCTGGATCTGTAGTGGCCTAAGGTTCCCACATTTCCCAACTTACCATTAAAATCCTCCCCAAGTCAGCCCCTGTTCTTTGCTCAGAGTGATCATATCTTAAACACTTTGAAATCAGGCCCACAGGATGTTTTACTGAGTCCAATCCCTAGATTACCCTTACACTGAATCTCCTAAAGTCCTCATCACCTTAACAGTAGTGCACAAGGTGTAAAACTATTTCAAATCTTGTGATTAAGAGCAATTAGCCAAGTCAATATGTAGGTTGCAGATAGCCCGCATATACTGATTAGGATTTTTTTCTTCAGGTCCCCTCACTGATTGCTGAGATGCTAGTGTGATTATTTTCTTTCTTTCTTTCTTTCTTTCTTTCTTTCTTTCTTTCTTTCTTTACCTTAGGTCACTGATTTGGTGAATACTGAATCTTAAGGAAAGCTTTTCTGTTATTTTAAAAAACAAATAGGAATATAAAAATAAATAGAGGATATTGAGGAACAAACAAAAGATCATCTTATAATTCTTAGAAACTAGGCAGGTTGTGATTTCACCTCAGCACCTGTCTATATCTAATAATATGTGCTTCATTAACATGAAATAACCTGATCATGAACTCACGTTTCTCTTTGTCAGTGCGTCTGACGTCAGGCACTTTAATTGAGAAAAGAGATTGTACTGGCAAGGCCTGCATCACTTTCTCTGCAAATCAAGGAGAAACTCTACAAAATAACATTAAGCTATAAAATATACTATACTATAACATTAGGTAAAAATAGATCTAAATTGGGCCTAGTCAGTTTTGGACCGCCAGTCAACATTAACAATAAACCTCACGCCTATAATTCAGCCTGATAGAGATGTGTAATGGCATGACCTACAGTCTAGTGGGACTATGGACGACTCTTATGAAAACAGTGGCAAATCTGCACTGCAGCATTATGGTCATAATAAATATTACAACCTACTTCAGATAGGAGATTGAACCCTGTAGTATACCTCCATACTTAATGCCGTAGGCAATTTCAATGTCTATAATTTGAATCTGGATTTTTTGGATGTTGAAAAATGGATAGACACTCTATATAATAACTTTATCCAGGACTGTAGTAGTAGTAAGTGCTATACTGATAATGGCTGTGACCATAATGCTTGACCAGCCCTCCACTTAATTGAAAGAGCAGACTTGAATGCTGCGCGCTTTAATGCTGTCTACAACTGCTTTGCCCAGAATATGTCAGACATTAGACTAAAAATCTATAGTGGTAGATCCTGGGATGCGTTAAAACGTGTCTCCAGATGATATTGGCCGGTGTGAGCCGTGAAAACTTATGCGAGGTCAAGACAATTGAATCCAAAAGACTCTTACTTTCCATTGTGAGAGATGCCTCTCGCATCCATGGAGGCTGGCACATCCACGTGTAGCCTAATAAGGACGGCAAATGTCGGTGGGATCACAAGGGCTTTAACAGGCTGTACGGACCCGGAGCAGAGTTGGTGTGCAGCCTGCTCATGCCAAACAGGTGAGTGCATGGATCAGATCGATAAATCCCACGCAATCTGCGGTTATGGACGAAGCTATCGGTTTACGGCTGGCTATGGATGCTCACATCAGTGTCAGCTCGGAGTGATCCATGTTGAATTATATGTTTGTATCCGTGGTCAGGAGATTCCCAGGTCCGTCCAGTCAACAGGATGTGAGGTCCTCTGTCATACAAACAAGCTTTTTATTATCCGTGTTGTTTTTTTGTTTTTTGTTTGTTTTTTTCAATCCACGGTCCCCAGCCTTGCGTCTTGCGTATCCATTTGTGCTGCTCCCCTGAGTCTCCGATGCTTTCCTCTCACCTCCTCTCTGACTGCCTTTTTTTCTAAATGCTTCCTCCTCTGGCAGAGCCCGGCTGCACTGACGTCACGCCGACAGCAAGTTGGTGGATAACCAATCACAACTTGTCTGCCCGTGTGCGTGTGCGTGCGTGTGTGTCACAGATCACTTCAAATTATTCACTTGTCTCTTCAGATTCCGATATGATTCAGGTACAGTCTGCATTTGTAGCCTGAGAGTCGTATGTAACCAGATTACTGCAAAATTATAGGTGAATTTACAAGGAATATAGAGGTTTATTTTAAAATATATAGATATGAAATTTAAAAAATGTAAGTAAATAAATAAATAAATAAATAAAAGTTTGTTGC
>OMLF01055030.1:0-10240 GCA_900302615.1 Holocentrus rufus
AGTGACCTTTTTATGCCTTTGTTACGTGAGAATCACACCAATTTCCATACTTATCTTGATTATCTCACTGTGTTATTCCTTAGGCAGAGGCCAACAACCCATATCTCTACCAGATTACATTTCCTCTGAATGGAGTCGGTGCTTTAATAAAGGCTGATGTTGTTTGCTCAAGCTTTTCTAGGAAGTAATTTGATATGAGCTAAAAAAAAAAAAAAATCCACAGCTGTGCAGTGCTTTGTTATGTTTGTTCTGATCAGTTAAAAGAGGGGTTATCCTTACAGATATTTGTATTCTAACTCAAATTTTGGGTGAAATGAGCATGAGCTGCTCAATGCAGATCGTGTAACTTATGTATTTATAACATTAAATGTGTTTTATTCAAAGGTCAAAAGTCATTTCGCCTACAACAGCACATGATGGACACGATCCATCCCGTCGCTGCACCGTACCCAGCAGTAAACAGGGTGCACACTGCATCCTGTCTGATAACCCTGAGTACTTTCCACTGCACTATTTCTCAGTCAAACTGCAGCTAGTTTCTGGCTGTGCCAACTTTTGTGGTGAGAAAATCTATTTTCATTTTAAGACATCATGCTCATTTTATCAAATTTCAGGAGACCAGGCTCCATATTCTGTACCAATGTGGAATTGTGTAGGGGGTTTTCAGTTACGTGGTTTCGGTGACATAACTCAACGTTCATCTTGCTGGTCAGTCCAAACAACTGCGTCATTGCTAGTAGCACATAATCAGGATTTAGCATCTTTATGACTGGTGCTTCTGTGTTAGATGAAGAGAAACAGCTTAATGAAGACTCGACTGCCCATTATTTTACGAAGTTAGATGTTGTCAGTCTGTCTGATCTGTTGCAGCTGCCATGAAGTCGGTTTAGTTCACTCGCAGATTAGCCCTACTGACACTCTGCAACGACTGGATTCTCTGTCTCTGTACACCAAGAATGACTGAAAGGGCAGTTGGATTACATTCACACCTTGTATTAAACATGCGTTCTTGTTATTTGGATGTTTCTACATTCTGATTGGATCGCAGTAGGTGGGTTGTTAGTTTGGTCGTCGTTATATGGTTTCCATGGCAACCAAAACATACAACATGGCATGTCCCAGGCCTTTTCCTTGCATTTGCTTAGCTGGTAGTTCTCTACAAGAAGCTATGCCATTTCAAAAAATAATAATCATAATAATTCAAAGCCTACGGGAATACAAGGTGTGGTGACGTTTTCAACTTATGATCGGATTTTATCTCCCAAATGTGCACCAGGTGTACAGATTGCATTTACACCTGGTTGAGATCGGATCTGTATTCAATCTGATCACAATGAATTTTGTGAATTCACACCTGGCATTACCATGAGATCACATGAGACAGATCACATGTTAATACAAGGTGTAAATGGGGACTAAGACAAGCTTAACAGATTCCCTTTGTTGCTTGGATATCATTCTGTCCATTAAAGGTTCTGGAATATTCTTTCATGTAAAATGAATCAGTGACCTTCAAGCACAAGTGACCTGTGAACACGACACCTTACCTTACCATGGATATATCACATATGGGTTGCCATAGAAGACCTGCCACACTTAATGGAATGTGAGATAATCTTTTCATATAGAGTATCTGCTTTATCATAACTTTAGGCATGAGTTCCCAATTGGTAAAACACATACGGGCCCATGCATTCAACTCCAAAGACATCAATGCGGATCATGTAACAACAAAAGACTGATGATCTCGGGTCTCATGTCTCCCAGACAGATTCTAAAGAAGAAGAAAAAATGACATCACAGAAATAAAATCTCAACCCAAAAATGAACTCAAGGTCTCCATTGATATTGTGAATAGTGCAGTTTACTTACCCAGTGAGCATTTTTACATTTAAAAAAAAAAACATCTATGGTCACCATTGAAAAGACGTTAAAAACAGGTTCAAAAGTGAAAGTTTTGACTGAACATTCACAATGAGACCATTTTCACTGGGATTTGAAATACTGGCTTTTAAATGAGAAAAAGGAATGCATTTTTAGGCTCCAAAATGACGATATGCTGTAATTTGCATAGTGTAGAGAATGAAAAAATATCACTACTACATGGTCATGATTTTGTTGGTGAAGAGCCTGTAAATTAAGCAGTAAGTAGTAAGTTAATTGTAGTGTCACTTAAGCAGTTTCAAAGTCAGTAATGATCACCTGTTTAGAATTGCTCCATAATGAGAGGTTCAGATTACAAAAGACACAGAGAGTGAGAGAGGGAGAGAGAGTGACCAGGTTATTATTACCAGCTTATTAACTTCCAGGGAAGAACAAAAACCTGACTGATACTGGCCCTTGAGGAGCAAAATTGATGACCCTTGAACCTGGCTATTATTAGCTGGTGTATGTCAAATTCCCCCAACCTGACAATCAGAGAGAAAATCCTGACTTGAGGCTTGGACAGGAACAAAGGTCATGGTGGGAAAGGATTCAGTCTTAACCACTCAAATCAACTAACAGAGAGTGAAATCAAGCAGACTAAGTGTTTAAGACCTGCATGGATCCTGAGCCAGCCCTGTGATATGTGAGTTTAGAGAGACCACAAATGGCAAATGAGAATTGGGTTTATAGTGTCTCAGGAGAGAGGGATCTGAGTCTGGCTGTTTTCCTCCATTGTTTGATTGGTATCATGGTGGATCATACAAGTTTCTGTGAGATTAGAGGTCTTTGCAGGAGTCAGCAGGATAATCACAGCTATTTCATCAATCAAGTGATACTTGTTAGATACTGTTAGACATGTCAGTTGCGAGCAAAAATGAGCGTATTCATGACTGAGAGACAATAATTTGCTACGTATGTGACACAGTCATCAGCCTCATTGGTGTGAGCTAACTTTACCACCACAAACTTGACAAACTGGACCTGCAAACACTTTTGCATTAGCATTACTATAGTTTAATGTTCACAATTATGGAGATACACAAACAAATTTAACATTTCTGTTATGTTGGTAACAGTACTCTGAGTATGTAATGAGAGGAGCTTATAGGTCCTTGTGAGAAACTATATTATATAACACGCCCATTTAATGATGGTAAGTTTTTAGTTAAGTGCTGTAGCACTACCTTTTTTAAACAAGTACTAGATCTCTGTGGCAATTAACCCAATTTCCATCAAAAACAGGCCAGTTTTCCAGATATATCCTGTGACTTCAAATGTCACCAGCATGGGGTCAATTGCTTGGTATCCTAGTTGGCTTGCATTCAGGAGTATACAGCTGGATCCGGTTGTATCGAGGTAATAATTGAATACATATACATATGCGCTTGGAGCTCAAATCTCACTTATGTTTTCCTATGACCAATCCAGAGAGTCAGCAATGATAGGCACTTAAACTTGTTAAACTCAACAATCATGATCTTGCCACTATGCTTGAAAACACACACTATACTGGCCTTAAATATTTACTATGCAGGAATAAACAGAAAAAATTACAGTAATACCTAAATGACAGTTTCTCATTATTCAGCTTTGTTGACTTTGCATCCACTTTTGATAGAAATTGAAGCATTGCCCTTCATGGAGAGGTGAGAGCAGGGCAGGGAAATTGGAATGGGGAATGAAGTCCCTACACACTCCTAGCTCCTCCTCCATCTTCTTCTGCTCCTGACTCTTTCCCTTTCTCTTTCTAACGACTCTACTGCTCCCACTTTTCTGTCTGCCACCTCATCTTCCTTTAATCTTCTCTGTCCCCTATCCTCCAGACTGGCCCATCTATCTCCACCTGCCACTTGGCTGTCTGAAGCCTGGTGAACTGAACAAACAAAGCTCCAGCAGCTGAGAGGAGGTGGCACAAAAACTCTCCCACCTTAAGTCTCTCCTTGTTTCGTTTTATTCTGCCATCTCAGCTGCCAAAGCACATTTTTGCAGCTCCAAATTTAATTCTTCTGCCTCTAATACCTCGGAGCTAATTCTCCACCTTCTCCATCCTTAATCCCCCTCCACTTACTCCCCTCTCTCCTCTCCCAGATGGTCAAAAGCACTTGACTCCATCCCCTCATCCCTCTTTCAGGCTACTGCTGCTGATCTGCTCCCACTTCTTATGTCCATCATCATCAAGTCCGCCATAACCCTTTTCTATTTTCTTTTATCTCTACCTGTATTTCTTGTTTTCCTATTATTTTACACACAGGGTTTTATTTTTAGATAACACATTTCTATATATCAATCAATTGTGCACTTTAATGGAAACCCATTAAGTTGCATTTCTATATGTATGAAAGGTCCTACACCAATTGAGTTTAACTGACTGATTTATTGAGTGATGTCCAGCTGTGTGCCATCTGCAACAAGTTAGCCAGAGTTACACCACTCCTCAGGAACCCATTTAATGTCAAAAACTACAGACAGGTATCCTTTTATTCCTGTCTCAAACTCTTGAACATGCTGTCTATAATTAGTTTCTTCCTCTCTACCTATTTCAGAATAATCTGCTGGACCCCAATTAGTTAGGACTCAAACTGGCACATTCGAGTGAGACTGCACTCCTCGCTGTGTCCCAAGCACTCCTCCCTCCTCAGGCTGTCTTCCTATCCTCGGTTCTCATGCAGCTGTCCGCTGTGTTTGACACAATCAACTATTACATACTCCTTGACAGCCTCACAGACCTTGGGATTTCTGCAAAAGTACTTAGGTGGTTCTCTTCCTACCTGTCTGGCTGCACCTATCAAGTTTCATGGAGAAAGTCTCTTTTTTCACCACATACCTTCTCCACTGAGGTCCCTCAGGGCTCAGTCCTTGGCCCTCTTCTTTTCTGAGCTTCAATAAGTCAGTAAGTTAAAGTATGTTGCTCAATTATCTCAGCCTCTCACCACAGTTGTGCAGACAAAACTGGCCTGTAGCTCTACTGTTCCCCTCTGGCATAAATGTTCAAAAACAAATCTCTGTATGCCTGGCTGACATCTGCAGGTGGATGTTCTCCTACCACCTCAAGATCAATGTAGACAACAATGAGCTCTAATTACATGTACTATCGATGCTTGAGGAATGTTCTCTAAATACTTAAAGTGTAAATTGTAATTGTAAATTGAATGGGATAGATTTTTTGTATTAATTTGAAAGGCATGCATTTATGTGAATAGTCACATAATTTTCATTATCTTAAGCTCTGGGAAAGATACTTCCTATGTATGATGAACCTAGATGGATAGTGAAACAGCATAAGTTAGGGCACTTTGATTTTGTCAGTGCAAGGTGAGGATGTCTAGTACACATTTCTGCTCCAGTCAAAATAAAAGGAAGAAATGTAAGATTGGCTTTTTCAACATGAATTGTCATTTTTTGGTCAAGAATCACTTCCAAAATATCAAAATAGAGCTGATTGCATAATTGACCCACTATTCTTATTTATCTCACCCTGTGTCTCACCCTGTTCTGCACTGTGAAGTTTCACTTGACTTTATCCTAACTTATTCTTTCAAATAGGCAAGGGATATGTTCAATTTAAAATGGCTGAATGAGTGTTTTCTTTGTCTCTATTGTTCACTAAAGGAGAAATACAACTTTTCACTTTCTCAGGGGTCAAGTAGAACAGTGGCCCTGGAGTTGTTAAGTGATTCAATGTCTTGCGCAACCACAAAACAACAAGGTGAATGTTTGCTGTCACAGGGGCCTGAATCTGGGCCTTCCACGATAGTCTCCCCAATCACAATGCCACTTCACTGCCCTTAAAACCACCTCCAGCTCTCAGTATGGCGAGCAGTCAGTGCTCTCTAGTTAAGCACCATTTTGGATGCAACACTATCGTTTTTGCATGAAACTAATCCATTCCAGTATTACTTTGTATCCACAAGCAGCCCTGGGGGCTTGTAGAAAAGCCAGTCAGAGAGTGCTTCGTGAGGTGCAGACTTTGAGGAGCATGTGAAACCCTTATGACTCTACTCTCTCTGTTATCCTCTGTATCTCTGTGTCTGATTATCTGATTACACCCCCCACACCAACCCCCTCCCCCTTTCCTATCTGTCTTGCATCTACTGTAGCAAGAGCTCATAAAGAGGACACATATGAGATATCTGTTTGTTCTGTTCTGCATCCATCTTTATGAGGTGTATCTATTACAAAAGATGATTGCTTTGATAAATTCCTTATTGAGCTTTTGAGATATTATGGAGATATATGAAATAATTTTTCTAAGTGAAGGAAAATTCTAGATTAGAGTTAGTGACCTGAACATGCAAAGATATATAATGTGACATTTTGCACATATGGATGGCCATTTTCTACATATGGTTCACCTTGGACATACGAAACCCATAAACATTTCTCGATACGGACTCAGACTCGGACTCTCGATACAGAACATTTCCTCAGTAGTTTCAAGCTGTTAGACATGTAGCATCTCTTTAACAAAACATATGGCCAGCGTGATTATTTGCTTATATTTTAGTGACACCAAAATACACTTGTTTATCATGTTAATCCTTACATTTGAGCAAATTCTGAAAAAAAAATCATGCCACAGTCCTTCACTCAGGTTCGGAATTGCTGTGTGACTTCTGAAGTACCCTCCATCATGCTCTAGCATATCACGTTGTGAATGTTATACCCATAATCCCACATTCTTTTACGCTAGCATGCCATTAAGGTGTGTGACCCGTCCTTGACTTTTCATCAGCAGTTTCAGCAAATTGTTTTGACCCCAAACCTCAATCCAACACCGTCCTTTACCCACGCATGCTTAAAACTAAAACCTTTGCATGAAGCATGTCCAGTATACCATTCTGATTTTAGAGACACGGAGGATTATTTTGCAATCATGCGTCCTCAAGGAACAGGAGAACTAACAACTGAGATATTGAGTTGTGGTTGGGTAGTAAGACTTACCCCACTGCACTTAAATTGGGGCCATGGCCCACATTTCAAATAATTTAGTTATGAGATTAAGAATTGGTACACTTCAAAGGAACCCAAGAATGCGTAGCCTTGGTGCCTTAAGCAATGTGTGTGTGTGTGTGTGTGTGTGTGTGTGTGTGTGTGTCCACATCTAAGTCCTGGCTAACCAGTCTAAACTGTGTGAGGTGCTCACATATTTCTGTGGGAACAGAAAAGATGACTGACAGATGGCTTTATTTTAACCCTAGAAAACAAACGCTGTAGTTCTCTGACTGTGGTACCCACACTTCTTAATTCTGGGAGACAAATGATCCTGTTGGCGTGATCGCTGCCTTTCATTGATCTTCATTTTCAATTTATACCAACTGCAGACTTTTGCTCTTACGCTTTCACACAGCACACCAGCTAATTTGCTTTCGCACTGTCTCCTCTAAGTCACCCCCTTTCACCCCCGCCCTCTCTCTTTCTCTCTCTCGATCTCACTCTCGATCTTCCTCTGCCTGCCTCCTTCCATACTGAACGACACAATACTGATTTTAATATTCATTCATTTGATGTGAAAATAGAGTGAATGGAGGGTGAGAGAGATGAGAGGAGCAGGGAGAGGGTCTGTTAGGGTTAGAAGCTTGTGGGTGGTGTGTGTGTGTGTGTGTGTGTGTGAGAGAGAGAGAGAGAGAGAGAGAGAGAGAGTTAATGAATAAAGCAACCAATAGCAGTGTGTCATGAAGCTCCAGCACGGTGCTCAGTCAGATCCAGGAAGACTGTCACATCATATCCTCCTCACGAGCCTGTGTGCACTATGGGCCAAGCAGATCCATAAAGCATCACAGATCCATAAGATATAGACATAGATATAACTGCTAAACTATGTTAGCAGTACCTTGTGTAGAGCACTGACGCAGCTGTTTGCATTTACTGTGATCTTCATGGGTCACAAAGATCCATCCAGTTACCGTACCTGCTTCTTCCAATTCAAGGTCATTGGGATCATAAAGATGGATTTGACTAATGTCATGTGAATTTTTAAATGTGCTTTCTGAAATTGGATTAAATGAATCTGCAACTACAATCATTGTACTTTACAGAGTGGTAAATATACTAGTTTGTCCTTAGAATAAAGCAGAAGTAAAGCCAAAAAAATAATCTTTAGGGGAAAAAAAATGTGTCAATACATTCTCTTGTTGAGCTGATACACAATTTGTGCTCTATGCAATCAATATCTGCTGATCTCTTGTTTTCAGCATAGGTATTTGTTTGTGGTTAGATCAATCTCAGTTGTATAGGGATCAATATTAGCGGGCTTTATAGTGTATAGATCAATATGAATTCTAAACAGCATTAGAAGTCTCTGGATTGTGTTTCCTTGTAGTAAATCCAGTGGCTTTGGGCTACACTGTTTTTAAAGCCCCAAGCTGCGATCACTGTTAAGAGCGGATGGGTGTACTGAGATGCAAATTGAATTTATTTGGACTTTTTGTGCTAGCTGGCTTGATAAAATGAGATAGGGCCACTATACCAGCAATCAGGCATAATTGATAACACAGCAGTGGGTATCAACTTGTTAAATCAGTCCATGCTTTGCAAATCAGGCTGTGTGCACGTTCACATAAAAGGGCAGTTTTCTGCTCTGATGAGTCTGTAACGGCAGATTTCAAAATGAAGACCATCTGTCAGAAGAACAAAAAATAAGATATGGATAAGGATATCTTGAAGGATATGAGGAATTTAAACTGGGGCTGTCACGTGAATGCATTAATTTGCATGAATTCTAAAAATAATTTTAAATAAATGCCAAAAAAAGTTCCAGTCCATAAACACACAACAAAAAATACCGCCGCCGGCTCACATGCAGGCACATTCTGCACCTACTTCAGAAGAAATAACTCTCCATATCAAGAGGGAGCACTCGTCCCAAAAAAAGCAATCCAGAAGCCTTGAGACCGTGGAAAGACGAAGAAGCAAACGAGTGCTAGTCCATCATTTTCATGCCAGCCTAGTCTGTTCAAATGGTTTTGTTATACGAATTGAGACTATGTCTAAGAAGTTGCAACTGTCACTGGCATTGTCAGCCTGAAGGGCTTTTGCTTGTGGAAAAAGGTTTGTTTACCACAGTTAGCTCTCGAGCTTCTCAAACCAGAGTTGATATTTCTAGCACAATATCAACACAATCAGATTTCCGCCTCTCTTCTCGTGCCCTGATTTGCTAAGGCTGAACAGTCAGAGAGCTCTTTCTCACTGACAGCCGCATGTTGAGTTGGCAGTCGGCTGCCTACCAGGGCTGGCGATGCAGGACACTGCATAAACTATAGCTGATCTGCCGCAGGTGGTCCGACGAGGGCCAACTGACAACCACCGACTTGGTGAGTCAGAGCTTCAAGGAATATGGAAGTTTGTATACTGGCCGGTACATGATAGTTTTTGCGATATAAACCTGTAGAAAGTCATTCACCCACTGCAGTCACAGTTTGAATGTTGACGATTTCAGTTTCATTCATCTCCCCATTCTCGCCAACGTATTTTGCAAACCGAGCCTCAAAAACATATGTCCAATTAAAACATGAAGAAAGAAATGCACTTTAATTATGAAAAAAAAGAAATCGCAGGTTTCTTCAAGTTGAGTGTTAGGACAGCAGGTCTCTCCTGTCTTCATGGGAAAATATCAGGACAGGTAGCTGTATAATATTATTCTCACATTCAAATACAAACTTAAACTACAATTCATTATCAGTGTTTGAGGGAAATATATTATTAGTTTATGCTGAGCGAAGTAGCTACAAAAAGGAAAAGTACTTCACATGCAGGCGCTGTCTGGACAATTTCCAGCCTCTGGATGCACTCGTTTCTCACCCCCTTCCTCACAGTTAAAGCAACTCTCCAGAGTACAAATAAACAAAAACAGAGAGAGCTGGAGAAATGATTGAGGCGGTGGAGGTGCTGTACAGTTATCACAGCTTAAGGACCAGCAATATGTTAATTGGTATACTTACTTTACTGAGTTAATTTCTACAGGGACATTGCACATTTATCAAAAATTTGTAAATGTGGCAGCTAGGCCAGCTGACTTGCATTCATTAACATCTGCAAATATATAAATGCTATCCAAAGCCTTATGAAGAAGCAGGATAATGGAAAACATTCCCTCAGACAGAATATGTAAAAATAAATAAATAAATAAATAAAAAATAGACAGGAAAAAAAACAGACAGAGGCGAGGAGAAAAATAAAATTGCATGCAACATACAGTACAGCTGTCACAGCAACATGAAGCATGAAGCCGTGAGGGACTGGATGGCAAAATATAGCAGCAGATACACTGAAGCAGACATATAACATGTCATTGAAAATGTGCTCCCTTATTTTGGAT